>WOVY01011050.1:0-73763 GCA_013436015.1 Rhipicephalus annulatus | reverse complement strand
GTTAGAGCGCTAACGAAAACAACAGTACAAACGAGTTATTTACAAAATCACAAAAACAAACAAAATGTTCCTTTCAACAGTCCCGAGTCGACGTTTTCCGAGAGGCTAACAGCTGTTCGCAACAACTCTGAGTCGAACTCGCGGTGGTCGCGCCCGGAACGATTTTCTCGAGAAGCGGGGTCTACAACACGCGTCAATCGCCCTGCTACCGAACCCCGCGACGTTCCTCGAAGCCGACTTGCTGTCGCTTCCTGCCCCTCGAAAACCACCGACTCTTTTTGCCCCGCCACCCCGTCCAATGCCACCGCGAGAACAACGGAAGGGTCTCTTGCCCCTCGACCACTTACGCACCACAATGCGCTTCTCTTTTCTTTGTTCTCTGGCCGCTTGGACGCTTGCGATACGGCAACTTCTTGAAATTTCGCTCCGCCATTTGAATACATTCCTCAAACGCGTCGCGATTTTTGCCTGCCTGTTTTTACGGCGCTTTCTCCGTTTTGCACGTCTCTTGGTGCCGTCTACGGAGCCTTTCGCCCATCTCTGATGCTCACCAGCACCACATGCCTCATCTGATTTTTCGCGCGGACTGTCTGGATAATTGCCTAGCAATCTATCCTTCAAACACTGCCGCGTACGATGCGCTTTTCTTTTCCGGCGGTTCGGACGCATACGATACAGACCCGTCAGAGATGACAACGGCACTTTTCTCGCGATTTTACCACGCCCGTTTGAAACCCTTACTCAAAACGCGTTGTGCTCATCTCGAGCTTTGCCTTTTTGTTGCCCTTCGGACGCTTTCTCCCCTGTGCACGCTTCTTTGTGCGGACCTGGGAGCCTTTCGTCCTACTCTGACGTTCTTCATCACCGATATGCTCCTCCGCCATCTCGCGCGCCCAGTCCTGATGATTGCCTATCAGTTCATCGTTAGACCGCGGCCGCGTAGATTGCGCACTTCTGTTCCTTACTCTCCGGCCGCTCAGACGCATGCGATTTAAGCCAGTCAGAGAAGACAACGGGCCTTTTCTCGCAAATCCGCCACGCCGTTTGAAGGTCCTCGTCAAACGCGCCGCGCTGATCGCGAGCCTTGCCGCGCTTCTGTTTTTCGGACGCTTTCTCCGTTTGGCACATTCCTTGGTGCCAAACCTGGAGCCTTTCGTCCGCCTCTGACGCTCATCAACATGGTCTACAGGGCTGCAAGGTTCGATGGAACACTCTGTTAATCTTAACTTCGTTTCCACCACCACGGAACCCTCACACCCTGCTGTGACCGCGAGCTCTTTTCCCTCAGAAATGGGTTAAAACCTGTTCCATTCCCTTACAGGCACTAGCCTTCTCTTTGGCCTCAAACGGCACCGCCGCTATATCTACAGATATCAGACCCGCAGCACTCTCTTCGGCCCTAAACGGCACCGCTGCTGAAACGCACCGTTCGTGCGGTACATCTGCAAATTTCTGACCTGTAGCCCTCTCTTCGGCCTTAATCGGCACCGCCGCTACGTCGCACCGTTCGTGCACTTCATCTACAGATGTCTGACCTGTAGCCTTCGCTTCGGTCTCAAATGGCACCGCCGCTACATCGCACCGTTCGTGCGCTACATCTATGGATTGACCACTCTGCTGCAATGCCACCAATTCACAATTAAGCCTTTCTATCTCTTCATCTAATTCCTGCATCCTTTTTATATGTTCTTCATGCCTGCGCTCAGCTTCCAATTCCTCCTGGCGCCATCTTTCCTTTCTTTGCGCCCTTTGTACTTCCTCCTCCAGGTCCAATAAGTACATATTCCCGAAGTGCTCGATTTCCTCATTGTCACTATTGCTTTCGAGAATCACTTCGCGGAGTTTAGAAGCAGGCATATCATCATTAAAATCTAGCTCCAGATCCCAACACAGGTTCAGCAGGTCCTCTCTCGTCAATCTCGTAAGATCCATGGCGACTACTTTGCTTTGGCTCAGCTGTGACAAAACACAAACCCACCAGCGTTTCAATTCTGGGTCTAGAGAAATTGAAGCCTGGCAAATCTCACAGCGGAGACCACAAGCTTAAGCACCCAAGTAGCACTACGTGGCCAACATCCCTCTCTACTTTTCTTGTTAATTTTTCACTCCTGCTTTTTACAACATCCTAAAATTTAACCCGCAACGTACCCTTAGAAATTTTGAAACATTACCACTTGTTCCTATTGAATCATCTAAGCTTTCCTGCTTTAGCGTACTTGCTCAGATAATCATCCAGTGCTGCCTTGTGCTGAGATAACAACCACAGTGGCCAGGCAGTTGTTGGTTATATCTATCTTTTAACGAATCTAGGCTAAAAGACTCGATATATCTCAAGCACAAAGCCAGGCACTCACCCCATTACGTGCGGTGGTGGTACGCTGCTTCGATCCCGCCGAGTTCCAGGGCTTTCGGCTGGCCTCCGGTACATGTCGCTCTCCGTCGCAGACTCGTATCCCACCGCTGCCACAGTTGTTGCGACCGGGGTTTCCAGACACCGGAGGTCCGGGATGAAGTTGTCGAGGCAGGAGGAAGAGAGACTTGAAGAGGGTTTATTTACAATATATACATTGCGAACTCCCTACACGGTGAGCCCTCAAACGTGGCAGGCCTCTACATGACTCCTAACATAGCGCTCCATGGTGCTTGGTTCTACATGGTTCTGCTCGGTTCTGCTCTGTTCTGCCTGGTTCTCTTCTCGAAAAAAAGCACACCGAATGAGCCGTGGGGGCTCATTATAAAGGGTCTGTCCTCCCCAGATCCCTAGATCGGGGACCGCGTACAGAGGGCACCGTCCAACCACGGATCACACATTACCCGCGAGGGTGACGAGCACGCACGGTCCACGTGAAACGTTCAAAATTGAAGCGTGGTCACTGCACGGCCATGTGGCACGAACGTGGCTCCTCCTCGTCAAGGGGTGTCGCTGGGCGAGGGGTCTGAAGTTGATGACTGCATCCATCGAAAGGGCCGCCGTAAACAAGCTTCAAATGGTCGCCGAACGACTCGTTCAATTAGCGGGACGATTTCCGGCCGCCGCCGCCGCCGTCATCTTCCAAAGAAGAAGCTGCACTTGTGGTCTCCCGAACTGCTCACGGTGTCGTGGCGGCAAGACGCCGCACCCTCCGGCCAGGGGGGAACAATACATGGCGGACACAGGCCGCCAACCCGTTTGGCGACTAAAAAGGAACATCAAAAGGAACGCCGATCCATTGTCAGACCTGGCGCCGGTCCTAACAGTAGGCAGCCGGTCGTTCGGTTTGGTTTGAAGATTAAAGGAGCGCCGCTCCCTCTTCAGCTCCGGCGCCGGTCACAACAACGTCAAAGCGGTGCTAAGGAAACTTGGAGTAGGTAAAACCAGATGTATGCACTAAGGGACAATAAAGGCAAGGTAACTATCAATATGGACAAGACAATTAAAGTAGCGGAGGAAGTTTACAGAAATTTTCACAGTAGTCGGGACAATCCATTATGTAAGAAGTACCAGTTCTACAGATGATATCTTACCAGTAATGACAGAAGAAGTCCGCACAGCCTTGGAGAGAATGCAAAGAGGTGGGGCTGCTGGCGATGATCAGGTAACAACAGATCTTCTGAAAGACGGAGGGCAGATTGTGTTAGAAAAACTTGTCACCCCATTTACGAAGTGTCTTCTGACTGGGAAGATTCCAAAATCTTGGAAAAATGCCAACATCATCTTAATCCATAAGAAAGGGGACGACAAGGAGTTGAAGCATTACAAGCAGATCCGCTTGCTCTCCGTCATATACAAGCTATATAGAAAGCTAATTGCTAATAGAATTAGTACAACATTAGAATTCAGTCAACCAAAAGATCAAGCAGAATATCATAATCGACTACATTCGTACTATCGCCCCGCCGCGGTGGTCTAGTGGCTAAGGTACTCGGCTGCTGACCCGCAGGGCGCGGGTTCGTATCCCGGCTGCGGCGGCTGCATTTCCGATGGAGGCGGAAATGTTGTAGGCCCGTGTGCTCAGATTTGGGTGCACGTTAAAGAACCCCCAGGTGGTCTAAATTTCCGGAGCCCTCCACTACGGCGTCTCTCATAATCATATAGTGGTTTTGGGACGTTAAACCCCACATATCAATCATTACATTCGTACTATCCACCAGGTGATAATCAGGTGATAAAGAAGTGCTCAAAATACACGCAACCACTGTACATAGCCTTCATAGATTACGATAAGGCATTTTAATCAGTAGAGATGTCAGCAGTCATGCAGACACTGCGTAATCAGGGCGTCGACAAAGCATTCACACACATAGAGAATCATTATTTCTATGTACTACCCTTACCTTGTCAGTTTACAGCAATACGTCGTCGACGACAAACTTCGAACGAGGAGAGCTAGCGAGGACGCACGCTCTTCAGGCGGTGCCGATCACTGTTCCACTGTCTGGGTTCACTGTTGCTGTGCTTCAGAGCTGCTCGCAGCACAGCACAGCAAGCCCCCTTGTTCGCCAAAGAAGACAAAGCGTTACCCGATGCCGCGATCTGTACCGGAAACGGCCAACCCGGGTACCGGGCTCCACTTCCGGTCGATCACGTGAGAGTCGCCTATTGTCGTAGAATCTTCGCGTGACACTCGGAGTGGCGCTGCCCGAACACGCGGCACTTAGAAATTTCGCGTAAGTAAGCACGCAACTCGGCTATTGGGTTGCTAAAAAATTGTTGGCTTCGATTATGCACAGCGCCGGTTACTATTAGCTTCACGCGAAGGTGACGCAGATGCATTTTTTATGTGAACCAGAAAAAGGCGAAGACGGCCGATTTGGCCCACTTCTGTTATTCCCAGTCACACGACAGCACGCGACGTTTAGTGTGTTAGTTAGCATGCAAAGCAGACATCTACCTGATTAGGTATTTAGCTAGTTGAAAAGATTAAGGAGATGCTTATCAGATACCCGAGGGCTCTCAGCTTTTAGTCAGAGCCCCCTTGTCTCTCTCTCTCTCGCATACGAGGAAGCACGCGTGCGCGCGCACATAGGTTTACACACAGGCACTCTTACACACACGTATGAATATACACACACGACAGACGGACACACAGAGACAGACAATTCGATTTGATTGATATGTGGGCTTTAACGTCCTAAACCACCATATGATTATGAGACGCAATAGTGGAGGGCTCCAGAAATTTCGACTACCTGGGGTTCTCTAACGTACACCTAAATCTGAGCACACGGGCCTACAACATTTCCGCCTCCATCGGAAATGCAGCCGCCGCAGCCGGGATATGAACCCGCGACCTACGGGTCAGCAGCCGAGTACCTTAGCCACTAGACCACCGCTGTGGAGCATAGATAGATAGATAGATAGCTAGACAGATAGATAGATAGATAGATAGATAGATAGATAGATAGATAGATAGATAGATAGATAGATAGATAGATAGATAGATAGATAGATAGATAGATAGATAGACAGATAGATAGATAGATAGATAGATAGATAGATAGATAGATAGATAGATAGATAGATAGATAGATAGATAGATAGATAGATAGATAGATAGACAGACAGACAGACAGACAGACAGACAGACAGACAGACAGACAGACAGACAGACAGACAGACAGACAGACAGATAGATAGATAGATAGATAGATAGATAGATAGATAGATAGATAGATAGATAGATAGAAATAAACGTCATTCACTCTTCCATGTTTTATTACTGATACCTCTGCGCCCTCTTTACACTCTTTTTTCATTCAGGAATACTTAATGACCATGGCATCAGTGCGCACGCCGAATACACTCCCCGACCGACAACGACCGCGTCCTAGTCAGCTAATGGCCCAGCACGGCAGCGCAGGCCTCAAGCGTGCGCCATGCGTTCTTTCGCTTGCTTTTGCGCCACTCTGGCACATGGCTTTCAAGGCGCCGAGGGCGATGCCCCTGGTCGAGTGTTTCTTCTTTGTCAACAATTAAGTGCCCCGTTAGCGGTGTCCAACCTTGACCGCGCTTTAATTCGTTCTCGAAAACTATGTTGTGAAATCTGTGTGCGTGTCCTTTTCCAAGCCCTTATGGATAACAAGAGCTCATAGTGTTTTATCATCGCTTGCCGTTTATTTCCTTCGTCGTAATGGCGAGGTTCGTTAGGCTCTTCTCCACGAAAGGAATTGTGACACAAGCACGTGATTATCATCACGATGATAACGATGCTTCACTCTATGGCCTGGATGCGCATTAAGGATGGGCAACGAATCGTGTCTATGGTCTTTAAGCTATTATTATTATTATTATTATTATTATTATTATTATTATTATTATTATTATTATTATTATTATTATTATTAAGTTTTCAAATAGCAGTCCGCAAGAGTTTTAGGGCCTATATTCCCCGAACAAAATAGCGTCGAAGCTACTTTGCATGCGCGGAACCTATGTCGCGTTCGGGTTTTGCGTTAGGGACGCTACTTCTCGATCTTAGCGAGAGTCCCTGTCCGAAAAAGCTTTCCGTCAATCATGGCGGCACACGCTGAAGTGGCGGTTCTCAGCGTGCTCTTGGCCGATAAACTATAGATTGATAAAAGCACGCGCGGTTACTATATAAGAGCAACAAAGTTGCTTTTTTTCGCCACTAATATAGCTGCTTTTTTTGACATTTGTGCACGAAGGAACACAAGTTGAAACTATTTTGCTCTTACGGAACAGTACGTTTTACATTTGTTTTTGGCGTAGCTTCTCTTTCACGACGTAATGGCTCCAGAAACACAAGACGCAATCGGTAAGAGTGAAACGCGGCGGTCCAGCAGTTCACCTTCTCCTAGACCCACTCATAGCGCCGTAAGCAAAGGTTTTGGGGCCCCTAAATTTTGGGACACTATTCGAAAACTAGCTATAGTGACAACCTTCAGCGCCCCATTCTTTGTTTATTAAACGTAATCAGACCCTGCGCATTAGCCTATAACGACGCATATTATCTTTATTTGCGTATAACGATTCAGCGGAATTGGAAGACTTTTCTGCGTTGACCAAAACCAGGTACGGCGAATACGGCAGTGACCAAGCAGACAGCGGCTCAGCAGACTCCGCGCGCCACAATTGAACTTATATTTTTTATGGCACATCTAAAACGCGTATGGTTACATCGATCGAAATGCAACGCAGAGTCACTCTGTATCCGCTTCCTAAATGTGGAATAAACCCCTATGTACTTACATCGCTTTAGAGTCTAAAATATGAGCCACGACCTCAACTGCACAGGCAAGTAAGCCTGCACATTAAATGAAGCGCTCTGGTCGTTCCAAACCGAACTGGCTGCATCGCGGTTGACACCGGTGCTGCGCAAACATGACGCAAAAGGTAGGCATTTCGCAATCACTCGATTACGTCTGCGTAGGTTCACAACAGGTTGCACCCCCAATTCTACAGTCTTTCCCAGTGCGCCTATAACGCCTTAGCAACAACAATCTGTGCAAAGATAATTAATAAATAAATGACAATTAAGCGTAAACACCGCACTAACACTTAAGCGATCCAAAAAACGATAACAGTATATTTCCCTCCTGAAAGCCGTACCTTTGTGCTGAAAGCAGCCAATCACCCAAAAAAAAAGTAAACACACGAAAATTGCGTCGAGTACAAAGCTATGCGGTACAGAAAGACAAAGGGAAGTGCCAGACACACCGATGGAATCACTTCAATTTTTCTTTAGTTTTGTTGCATTCGCCTATTTTTTCCTTTTTATACACATCTTTGTGCACAACCGTAACACTAAAAACAAACGAAAAAGAGCTCACACGCAGTTCGCATTTCCCAGCGCCATAACGTCAATGCCAAGGTCGTGCAGGTATTTGCGCAACGACTTACGCAAGCAGCGCCATTCGCTTAGCGCACGCCCGTTTTCGTAAAGAACTGGCAGAAGAAAAAAAAAATCACAAATAAATAAGTTTGTCGCAGTGAAACGAACGTATCATCATCCTCTTCTATTTTATCCTCAGTGCACTTTAGTTACGCAATGTGGGTCAACAGAGCGTAGTGGATGACACCGCCGCTTAGTGGAACTCACTTATAGCCCTCCTCTCTCATATATATATATATATATATATATATAAAAGGGAAAGAAGTGTATACCTAAGGGCTCGTTTTTCCGTGTTTTAACACAATATTAATGAGATATAACAGACAGGTAGTAGGTTCGATTCCTGCTCACAGTTGGTAATTTTTTCATCCACTTTTCTTTCTTATTATTTACATTCCATTGGTTCTAATAACTTCCCCTGTTCATTCCTTGGCATTACTGTCTGTTATATCTCATATATATATATATATATATATATATATATATATATATATATATATATATATATATATATATATATATATATATATATATATATATATATATCACTTTGACAGTGTTCTGTGAGCACGTTCGATCACTTTGCTCGTTTATGATTGCACAGGGTACGCAGTCGCCGTAGCACGTCGGCTTCGTGTTGGGTAACGACAAATTGGTGGGTGAATAGCGCATGTATCATAAAAAACCTCCCGATAACGGACAGACAACCAAGCGCCCCGCTTGCGAACAGATATTACGTCATGGAGGAGGGCACGCTAATTAATAAATTCGCTATGCGCCATTGAAACCGCATATCGAAGCATCAAGATTGTTAGAAAACTCGACAAAACCCATATACGCAACAATTAGGCTGCACGCCTACGAAAGCATGTATCATTTAGTTTAGTAGAAGAAATAAATTTGTTACTTGCTGTCGTGTAGATAAAAGAGGAAATATTTCGTGCAATCAACTTTAAATTCCATTTCAAGTGTTATATATAGTTTGCACAGCGTTGTTCTTCTAATTAAGGTTTCGAAGAATGTTCGATACTAAGAACAGTTAACGTTTTGAGATGAATACTTTCTTTTAACCAATGTTCTCGTTCTTTGGCTTAAAGCCGCGAAAGATGAGCCCTCCAACAGTGCATAATTCGAAGTAGATAACGTGCGACGTTCTATAATCTATCTATATATAGCATTCTATTGTTACCAAAAATAGAAGGCAGTGAAATTTGAGCTTGTCAGAAAAGTTAAAAGAAGACTAAAAGAAATGACATGGCGCAAGCAGCCACGCACAAAAAAAATCAAAGACCCCAACTAAGAGCGAGAACGGGCAGAGAACCACAATAACACCACTAGTTGATAGAGATATAATTTCTCTGCGATCTTCTTAAAGTTTAGGGTTTAACACACGTTACCAGAGGCGTGATCGTAAACGTCCTAATAGGTGGAGTCGTCTGGCATTGCAAAAGTCAACTAGACAAACACATAACCATCAGTGGTTGAACAAGCCCTACGTGAAAACCATACGCAACACTATATAAATTTTGTGCAGCCATGAAGCCGAATATATATATATATATATATATATATATATATATATATATATATATATATATATATATATATACAGAAGAATAACTTCGGTTGCCGCAAGGTTATAAATATGAAAGTAGATGCGCTTGAAAAAGACAGGGTTCCTGTCGAAACGTCGGCACAATAACAGTTGTTATGTGAAAGCGCACGCATCTACTTCCATATATATATATATATATATATATATATATATATATATATATATATATATATATATATATATATATATATATATATATATATATATATATATATATATATATATATATATATATCTTTGTGTGTGAGTGTGAAGGAAGGAAGTGTATACGGGCCATATACGGCATGGCGGCAAATTCATCCATATATGGCTTTACCACAGCATGTGACGTCAAACTTATCCATATTAGGCGACGTTCTCGCGTTATACATCCCTCTCGGCGAACCTTATTGGCACTGCCGTGAAAGCACGGACTTTATAATTGTTTGATCGTACACGAATAATTCGTGCAACGAGAAGACATCTACAGGCGTCGCGGTTAGATCAAACATCGGAAAATATCACTACTATTCTGCCTTAACCTGTTATTCCTCGAAAGCCGCGCATACCAAGGTCGACGCATTATAAAACAAAAAAAAACTCACCTGGAATGAGTGATACGCAGGTAGCTAGGGTTGACGAGACCCGGGATCAGGGGTGACCTTTCGATCCGAGCTGGCCGGCCTGCGTGGGACAAAGGAAAACTTATGACATTTCGCCCGGCGTTTCTTCGTACATTTGTTTATTATGGTATTCTTTCCAAACTGCAAATTTGGCGGTGACCTTAGCAGCGTCCTGTGGGAGTACGTCAGTGAGGTGGGCTTACGGTGCAATCTCTTGATTAACGTATTCTCTTTGGCGGGGGCGGTCGCTTCAATAACGAAGGCGCTGCTGTTGAGCCTAAATGTCAAGAGGTGTCAGCCACCGCTAGTACACACTTGAAGGGCACCATCTAAAGTGCGCGGGTGCTGAGGGATGCTTCTTTTTTCAAGATGTATCTAGGGTAATAGCATTGCCAGTATAATTCGCATGATCTGTACCTGTAGTTTCAACAACGATCCGGAGATGAATTTGCAGTCTTTGCTGAAAAGCTTCACTTCTCGAGAAAAGACCCGTTTTGACTATTTTTTACGGTAAAACACCTCCCTCTATCAAAATTTTGAGGAGACAGGGTGAAAAACCTGAAGTCGCCCTCCCTCCACCCTGCCGTCTACTGGCATCTCTAAAAGTATTCGATTAGAATACATGAAAACTCCTTGCGCATTATTATGGGTGCGCAGGCCATGTACAAAAAAAATTGTATACTGTCGAGCAATGTCTTCATGACGATAATGATGCAGCGGGACGTTATTTTCGGCCGCTTCGAAACCGTGTCACAAGCCATTACTAATGAAATGGTATCGACGGTTAGCACGCTCTGTCTGGTGATTAAAAGCTTCGTGGTCCCTTGATGACTCCAGGGCTAACTAACACAGCTAACACGATTTATGCGCGCTGTATTACGGAATAATATACTGCCGCGTTCATGTAAAACGTATAAGACACGTCTGTAGGTTTGCCAGAAGAATCTGTGACATTTCTCAGTCTGCCAAAGCGCTATTTCATATCAGTGACAGTCCAGTATAAATGACCGCAATTACAAACACTATCTTTCACAAAGCCCAAAATACTTGCTCTCATAGGCGATGAGCAAAGCGCAAGAGTGTAGACCTATTGATCCAGCTGTTTTTGCCAAAGGAAAGCGGGATCACCTTGAAACGACAATAATGTATACGCATCGAAATTCCACGCACGTCAAAGCGTACCCTGTTTCGACGAGCGTGTCTTGTGTCGCTCGGCCTTGAGAAATATCTTACGTACCGCGTTATCATCACACTTCCAACCAATCCATTTAGGTGTGAAAGTAGTGTACTTGACACTGCACCTCGCAATCAAGCAAGGAGTAGTGCAGAACACGTAATGCACGAGTGCGGTGCGCAAGCGAGCCATAAAAGACACAAGTGACCCTGACTTCAGTGCCTTTTTTTCGTGTTGCGAAGTGTGGCACATTTTTCTTTCGCAGATTTGTGCATTGTTAAAACTTGCACATGCATAGAGCCCCCAATCATCTCATGCCTAATAATGTGCAATCTTGTTAATCATATATGTCACGACTTGGGGCCGAAGCCCGAGCTCCTCCCAAGTTGTGGCACGGAATTGGGCCTCTGATGTATGGCTTGCGCCAATCACCGGTATGAAGGAGTCAAGATCTTATTCCCAACAAAGAACTTTGATCTTTGATAACGCATTTAGACAAAGATGAAGCTGTTTCCCAGCTAATAAAAAAAAGATGCGTCCAACAAAACTAAGAGTTCGTTTCCCCACAAAGGTGAACTGGTTATAAAATTCATAATTATTTCTTACAAATGAAGCATGCATGAAAGTTACATTATGTATATTCAATGCTCAATAACAAATGGATGATCCAACAGCAAGACCTGAACAAAAAAATAAATGAAAACAAAGGAAATCACATTATATCCAAGGAGTGATTGACGATCAGTTGACTGACGGACAGAAGCACAGATGAACGGACAGAGGGATGGACGCACGGAAGGACGCTTCACTCCACTAATTATCTTCACTTCGTGGATATGACATGAAAACCACAAACTCCATCTAGTTATATCGTCCACAACGACATACACACAACGCCATATATATAGCAGCTCATAAAATAGAGGTGGCTACATACTGCTACTACTACTACAACTACACAGGAGCAAACGACCCACGGCGTAGGGAGATTCGCCCCTAATAGACTCCGCCATCCACCAAGTTCAAGCGAATGATATACGTAACCGGGCGACGCAGAGTGGTGATGGTAGTGGTTAGAAGAGGAGAAAGGCACCTAATTTCTGCAGCCAGGTCGGGAGCACGGCGCAGTGCCTTTTAACACCGGCGCCGTTCCCAAAGTGCCTCTTGAAGATGGCGAGACGGGTGGGCGGAACTCCACGAAAACGCGGGGCGTTGGGCTTCCGGCCGTGTTGTTCGCTGCTCTGTGTCCTGCGGGCGGAAGTGATTTTTTAAAGAAAAGAAGAGAAAAGTGAGCCCCGTAACTGTCTCTAAGGAGAGGACACCTCAACAGTAGCTCACGAGGGATGGGGGTAGAGAAGGGAATAAAAGGATAGGATTAAAAGGTAGAAATATAGAGCGAGAGAAGGGAGAAAGCGAGGTAGTGGGGCAGGGAACGACGGAAGTAAGGAGAAGACAGAAAAAAAAGAAAACGGCTGCAGAAGTCCGAGGATGGCGCACCCCTGGCGAGAGTTCTTGTCGGCAACAGGAGATGGCGTAGGGCTAATCCAGTCGGCCAGAGCTACGCTGTCGTCGTCGTAGGGGACCGGCGGCAGGAGGTGGCGTAGGACCAACCCAGTCGGCCAGAGCTACGCTGTCGTCGGAGACCGCGAGGGCACAACCAGTCGGCACGGATTCCAGCGAGTGAGACTCTCTCTGTGTCCAGGCAGTTTCCCACAGTGGATGTCTTCTCCGGTGCCGAGCAGACTGTCAAAGCTTGCGATCGGCCCGTTCCTTATAGGGTTCTCTGGACACCGTTCTCAAGTGGCAGTGTAGTTTTTATGCATCCTTGAAGTGTTCACGTACGCACTGGTAGCTTCTGTGGTTCATCTTTTGGGTGACCTTCACTGGCGAATAATCAACTCACACACGAAGCACCCGCCACGTGGCACACGTCTAACACGTAGCCCAGATAAAACGTCCTGTGGTTCAGACTCTGCACTCGGTCACCTTCACGGCGAGCAACTCAATAATATACAAAACAAAAACACACAATTTGACACGCAGCTTCGATGCTCCATTCCGTGGGTCATATTCTGCAGGCAATTGTATTTTCACGCGAACAGTTTTGAAACTACACTAATCCATAGCCAAGCTCCTTAAACGGTCAATGTTCTTACACGTGAAAATTCTTAGACGGTACAGCTATGTCAAAACATAGAGACACTATATTCTTTACTCCTAATGCTAACACGCAGTAAGTGGTGCACGTGTGCTCACGGCGCCACATTCTTGGAATTACGGAACATTCGCCCTTGATGCCAGTGGAAGCCTACGATTTATTGCAGCGAATAATGTTGAAATTACAGCAGTGAAGATTCAATATATGGTTCTCAGACAGTTTGATCAAGTTAGAACATAGATGCGTCGCATTTCTTACCTCTATAACGCAGCCGCGCCGCCGTGGTCTAGTAGGTATAACGTACTCGGCTGCTGACCCGCATGTCGCGGGATCGAATTCCGGCTGCGGCGGCTGCTTTTTCGATGGAAGCGAAAATGCTGTAGGACCACGTGCTTAGATTTGGGTGCACGTTAAAGAACCCCAGGTGGTCGAAATTTCCGGAGCCCTTCACTATAGCGCCTCTCATAATCATATGGTGGTTTTGGGACGTTAAACCCCACAAATATATCTATCGTCTACAATGCTAACACGCGAGTGGTTTGCGCGAATTCATGGCGCCGCACTCCTGTAGAGAAGAACGATATAGCACGTATACACTTATAAGCCAGGTACTTGCTTAGGCAAGTTACTAGCTATTCATTGTTATCTTATTTCCTTATTTCCGCTTGTGTTAATCTAGTCCATTATCTCAAGTGTTCGTCTTTTAAGCAGAACGCTACAAGGTAACAACGTACACCCTTGATGCCTGCGGAACGAGACCACCTTCCTGGGCAAACAGTTTTGAAGCTACACAAGACAAGAGCCGCTAGTGCTTACACGGTCCGTCCTAGGTATCATAGTCTCCTAGGTTAGCACTAACATACACTTGGTGGCGCACGTGCGTTCACAACGCTGCATTCCTAGAGAAATGCAGCTTGTTTGCATTTGATGTCAGTGCAAAAACACAAATACAAAGAAAAGTCGATAACCTTCACGAGCAAACAGTTTTGGAATTACAAAAGGCAAGATGTATTGTAGCTCTCATATTATCCAGCCATATTAGGACGGAGAGATATCATATTCCTACGGCTCACACCAACACACACCAAGTTATGCACGTGCGCCCGCGGCACACTATTCTTAGAGATGGAATATAGCATATTCGCCCTTGACGCCAGTAGGAAAATCCCTCTTCAGGGCTACCATGGGACACTATGCGCAATAAACTTCAAGAACATGCGACTTTTGTGTGAATGTACTTTATTTGTTGGACTTGTTGCTAGTACATGTATTTTGCACGCATTCTTTGTAATTACGGCCGAATAAAACACACTGATTTGATTTAATCTTCCACTATGCACAGATACCTCGAAAATTGATTAATATGTGGGGTTTAACGTCCCAAAACGACCATATGATTATGAGAGACGCCGTAGTGGAGTTCTCCATAAATTTCGACCACCTCGGGTTCTTTAACGTGCACCCAAACCTGATCACACGGGCCTACAACATTTCCGCCTTCATCGGAAATGCAGCCTCTGCAGCCGAGATTTGATACCATGACCTGCGGGTCAGCAGCCGAGTACCTTAGCCATTATACAACCGTGGCGGGGCTACCTCGAGACGTTCCATGCGGTAAATATTATCCAAGGGTTGCGCAAGCAGCTGTTAGAGAGAGGGGCATAAGCAGATATTTTTTTTTCGGGGGAGGGTGGGGGGGTTAAAGTGGTAATTGCTCGTTCTGTATGCCATGGCGAAAATAAATTTCGGCGGACACACTGGCCCGGTGTGCCACCACCTGGCTACGCCACTGGTTAGTGATTTCTGATATTTAATAAAAAAATGAATGTGCGAAGAGGCGTAAAATTGTAGCGATGAAGCAGGGGCGATGCCGACTGTCAAACAACACAAGCATCTCGAGTTTCCAAATTTGGTATCGCAGGCGTCCTTTAATCTCATCTGTCCAACTAAGTTTCTTTCTCCCCCTCGCACGTTTGCCTTCTGTTTGAATCCAGTCAGTTACCTTCAATGAGCATTGGTTATCCCGCCTAGGTTAATCATGCGCTGACCAATATGGTGCATTCAACCAAAAGTAGGCTATAGCCTAGAGACCGTGCTAAGAAGTAAATATATGCTTGCATTCACGCTCGAGCATATTTTTGTTGTAAGAAATAACTAAAGTTAATTTTCGGACTCACCTTCGTATTTGGGCGACATTTTTTGTTTTAATTGAAACATTTTGAAGAATGAGAAAAAAGTCATTAAACTTGAGCTTCCTGTAGATTTTTTTCGCTTAAGTCGTTTCACTTTTTTCGGGCCTTCTTTTGTGATGATAGTAGGCGGGCGCACAGGGGGGGGGGGGACCCCTATTGACATAAAGGGGGGGAGGCTGTAAACTCAACCCTATACACTGATGTAATAGGTAAGGAGGCACCCTGAATCGTGGGGGGGGGGGGAGGCGCAAAGTCAGCCTCATACATTCACATTACAGGGAAGGAGAGGCACACCGACGAACCAGGGTGCCGGCGAATAGACGTGGGGAGGGGTGAAGACATGCCGCCATACTTGGTTCTCCCTAGCAACCCCCCCCCCCCTCCTAACGCTGATGGCGACAGCGATAAGCTATATCTGTCGGTTTCACGCACCGTTATACCTTACACGCATGCGCGCAAGAAAGCAGACAGAAAGCAGAGATGACTAACGATTCCAAGCGACGTTGCTTTCTGGCTCATACGTCAGCTACCAAGGCGAGGAATTCCAGGCTATGGGGCGTTCAAATCTGAAACTCCGACACCGGCATCTATACTGCACTGAAATGAATCCACCCATGCAGTCACAGAAAGAATGCTATCCGTTCGTTCAGAGATGTCAGTAGTCCCAATTAACACTTCGCACGCTTTTCGGGGTGTAAAAAAAAACAAAAAAAAAACGAGAAGTACTGCGTCCGTCATGCAGCGCAGCGTGCACTATCGAGTGTGTTTGTTGACCCCAGTGTCTTAGGAGCGTCACTGCTGCGCTAATACACGTGCGTCAATGAAAATGTGTTTCCAATACTAAGGTAAGCACGCCCGCATGTTCATACTGAGAAGATGAACATAGTGTCCCTTTTCACATTTTGTCAGCATCGACATCTGTCGGCCAAGAAGTGTAGGTTATCCAGTGGCAAGCGCTTTCGGATATATCGCGATATAATGATAAAAAAAAGAAATGAAAAAGACCACGCGGTCCCGAATAGCTCCCGAAGACCGATTCCATTTTCTAGTTCTTTTTGCGTGCTCAAACGATTGCACTGATCCGCCCGAAAGCATTCTACGCCTGGTGTGGTATTGCAAAAAGGCTGTAGGATCGCACGCCTTGCGAGTGTTTGCTGCATGCGGTCGTACACGTGAGATATTTACAACTGTTGCGAGCAGTTTTCACACCAAGAACAGGATCGAATCACGCTGGCATCGACTCAAGTTCGCACAATCGTTCCTGCACATCCCAGTGTTTTGCAGTATACCGCCGGGATCGGCCTACTTCTGACCAACGATGGTGTCATGTGATGACGTCATCCTGTAACGCAACATTTTGCGACATGATGATGTCACATGATGACGTCATAATGGTGATTTTCGCGTCACTCATGCATTGACGTTTGACGTTTTATGAGGCATCCTATAGCTTTCTGCGTGTGCTGAAAGTGCTTAAAGAATTATCATAGGCATGGCTGTCGCGATAAAGGGAACCCGGCGTCCTATTTGTCCGTCAACGTCTCCTTACCATCCCGTCAATAATATATAAAAAATATAACGAACAAGGACCCATGTTAGCAAAATTACTGTTGCGCGGTTCCGTCTTGCGTTGTATCTAGCACGTCCACCAAAATGTTGCCGATATATTAACAATTTATTTACAGTGGAGAAATTGTCTAGCAGTCAAGATGGAGGCTGTTTTTTTTTTCTTTTTCTGAAAACCAAAACGTCATCGTCCTCTTCATTGCATACCACACCACAGTCATAGCTAGAACCCTGCAACAATTATTATCTTACGCTGTAGCCGTTAGCGTCAGAGATAATTTAAACCATTGCTTATTGCCGGAACGATTATTGGTGAAGGAAACCAATCAGTGCCTGATCACAGTTACGAACAGAAAAATTTAGTAAACTTGGCCTGAGAAACGTTGTTGAGTATATCCCTAATTCGGTAAAGCGCGTGCACTGAAAGCTGCGCACCGATCTCACCAGCCAAGCAGAAAATATGCACAAATTGAGTTGTTCCGCCATTGACTGCCTCCCATCATTACTTCCCAGTGAAAACAGGGAATGGGAGCGTTACTGAAGCATCACTATATCGCACAATGGGTGAACTTTCTTCTCTCCCGCATGAACGTAATCGCCATCATTAGCTGGTGATGGGCTTGCACGAGTCGGAAAAATCAGTCCACTGCATACAAGTATTGCGACGGAGCACGTAAAAAATGTTTTCCTCGCAGACAAGTCGGTCATTGCTTCAAGTTCCAAGCCTTTTTTCATAGTCGTGGTACAGTTAGCTCCTTCAAGAAAACAAATCATCCAGTACACTGAGAACGAAATTGCACGCAACTATCTGACACTGACCCTTCTCACCCACGATATTGACTTGGCTACTGGAATTCGAAAGCAGGACACTGTGGTGAAGACAGCGACTGAAAAGCATTGCACGCAGTAGAAGGAGCTTTTCAAAGGCACATCCATACTGAACGTGTAATATAAAATGCGTACTCAGTGTCGTGAAGCTCTAACTATATGCACGTGTGTTTACTACACGTGTGCAAAAGGACACGGAAATATAACAGTCTAGCTTGGTAATATTGACTAAATAGTGCCCAGTGTTCACTGACTGTTAGCTAGTGTGACCTACAGTTGGCCACAGTTGGTTGCTCTCGCAGGTGTATGGACGAGTAGCTAATGCTCCACACTCATATTAGCTACTCTTCAAAAAAAAAAAAAAAACACGCTGTCTGCGCGCAATGCGCAGCACAATCACATTGAAAGCTAGAAAAGCGGCTCTTCAGAGCCTTGTTTAAACACTGTTTAGGAAAATGATTTAGCACACTTGCGGGTAACCCACTACGCCACAAATCATCATAACTTAGAGAGACATTCACTCATAGGGAGGACACTTCATGCATTCTCGATGCCATCCTTCGTCATTCCTAAGCGTGGTACATATGCTGCACACTTCCAAGGAATTTTGTGTTATTTTTTGATGCTCTGGCAGACGACGATGAAGAATTAAGCATCAAGCTCTAGTAATGGGTAGGACATTTGACGATTCACTCGGTACGCAATTCACATTGATTCACGCATGACTGTTACTTGGTTGTTCTGAAACGCTTTATTACTCATATTAACGCGATTCGTTTCTCGACATCAAGGCTGCCTAGAGTCAGCTTTCAGTGGTAGAGTCGGACGTGGTTCAGTTGTAGAACACTGGGCTGGCAAGGAGGGGACCCGAGTTCGAATCCCTTCATGACGGTGTTTTTTATCCTCATTTTGCGTGACAGTGGTTACGGACAACTACGGCACGTGCGACCCATGTTTTGATCTCATAACAGTTTTCGCTGAAAAATCATGCCTTTGTCGTTTTCAAAAATAAGGAAACTGGGCGGAGGCATGTGCCTGCAAATATTGCAAGGCTAGAATCGCGAGCAACCTAGATCATCATCGTCATCATCCTAACACCATTTATTTTTTGGGGGGAAGGGGGGGAGCAATTGCGCCGCGTGACATACATACAGCCCGGTCGATCGGCCAAGAATGTTCACCCTACCAGTGGCCCATGTTCTTTCTTTCTTTCTTTCTTTCTTTCTTTCTTTCTTTCTTCTTTCTTTCTTTCTTTCTTTCTTTCTTTCTTTCTTCTTTCTTTCTTTCTTTCTTTCTTTCTTTCTTTCCTTCTTTCTTTCTTTCTTTCTCTCTTTCTTTCTTCCTTCCTTTCCTTCTTTCTTTCTTTCTTTCGCATTACGCAATGCTCCATCCTAATCCTAATCGTTTCTAATCATTCATTCCGGAGAGTGGACCTTCCTTTGTCAAACGCGCTTGGCAGCGCTACGTTTCAATTGCCACAGGCAACAACTGTCATAGACTCGGGCAACGGGAAACTATGACAAACTTAAATGACAATTCAGCTCGATGAAAAATGATATTGCCATAACGAAACCGCCTAATAGCCGACAAGCTCACGACCGAGAGAGCATCAGTTATTGCAAAAACAAAACGTGCGACTACAGATGTCACCGGGGCACACTTGGTGGCCGCATTTTTTTATACAATTGCTTTTCCCTGTGACGACACACCAATAACAAACTCTGCAATAGAGGTCAGATACCCACTTTTTCTACCCCCCCAACTTCTTACGGCCTGATTATGTGAGGCCGAAGGGATGGCCTAGTGCTCTCCCATAGTAGAGTACCAAGTACTCCAAATTTTTCATCACAATTTCTGTACATACGTACAAATCTGGCGTGTTTGCAAGCCGCGTCTCGCATGGGACGGCTTTATGCTCCCCCATAGTAGAGTATACCATGTATACTCTAAATCGTGAACCCCCCCCCCCTTTTTTTTTTCTAAACACGTCCAGATCTTCTTTCCATGGAAATGTATCTAGGCACGGGACGCTTTTATGCTCTCCCATAGTAGAGTACGAAGTACTCAAAATCGTTAAGCACTTTTTCAAACACGCATATCGTGCCATCCCTATGTAATCATGCAAATAGCCCCCATTATAACATGTGATGTATTACATATACACTTGCATGCTCGTGAGGCTATGTATGTAGTGTGCATACATTTTGACGCAAATTGCGTAAACTTTGATAGCCTCCTGCATGAGTCCATAGTAGCACGTGCTTGGCACATCCTGTGGACTTGGACATTTTTGCGATGATGTCCCCTGTACATCACGCTCAGTCGTTGTGCGTGTTCTTCGCTGTCCTTATTGTACAGACACTATGTCCAAATGCTTGTTGCGTACTACATGGCCGCATATCCACGGAGTGAATGATGGATAGTGGGGCGAAGCATCCGTCCGTCCATTCATTCTTGCTTCCGTCCGTTCATGCGTGCGTCTGTGTGGCCGCCCGTGCGTCCATCCGCCCGTCCATGCGTGCGTCTGTTCGTGCGTCCACACGTCCATCTGTGCGTCCGTCCCTGCGTTCGTCCATGCACCCGCTCCTGCGTACGTCCATGCGTCCATCCGTCCGTGCAGCCATCCGGGTGTCCGTCCATGCATCTGTCTGTGTGTCCGTTCGTGCACCAATTCAACACTCTAAGTACCACCATCTCGCATCTTTTCATCATATATTCCTCATATGGAAGCACCACCATCCAGCGGACATTCCAAGGACTGAACGAGAGGAGGCACACGCACACTTCCTTACGGCTTGCTTTTTGTGTCTACTTCCCACCTTTAACCCCCTCGAGTTCATGGTATACACTAGTTCACTGTATTCATGACACTGCGGCCCAATGCTCGCTAAACCTTTCTAAGACCAAGGAGGTTACGCTCAGCGAGTATAACGTAGCAACCCTTTCTTGTCAGATAGTGCTCAATGTACATGCCAATGGCTGCTAAGGGGGAATGAGAGACAGGAGAGTTCGGCTTTTAGTTAACGCGCACGCTGCGAATTTTTTATTGTTCAACAACGCACAGAAGAAATTTCCCACCGGCACCACCTTGGAGGTCAAAATGTAAGACTTGTTACACACTACTACTATGACTACGAGGGACAAGTGGGTTCCGCTATAAGGAGCTTCGCCCCTAAATGGACTGGGACACTTATGTTTAAGTGTGTAATGTATGTTGTGCTTTGTCATTTGTTGGTTATTGCGCTTGTTGTACAGACGCTCGTTTCTTAGGTTTGTTGCGTCCCATGATAGAATAAACTTTTTCTAAACCCAAAAGCCAGCCACCCTCGAAAAGCTCGCGCCGCTGTAAAAGCTTGCGCTGTCTCGACATGCGGTGACGCAACAAGCGATCACCCCAAGCGCGACGGACTCTCTGATTCATCCGCGAAGCATTTGCCCGACAACTCGTGGAGCGTTGCCTCTTCTTCGCCTGAATGAAGCCCGAAATAACGCGGGCGCCAGGGAAAACAACGAACCGGCGAGAAGAGTAAGCCCGACGAATGAGGCTAAGAATAGCCGCACCAGACGTCAGGAGAAAAGGACATCACCAGTCGCAGCGAGAAAAAGGCCGCTCCTCCGTTGCTGTCCTTCTCTCGGGCTAAATCTGCAAAAAGTCGGTTAGCTTCTTCGACTGCATAGCGATGTCACTGTTCGCGTTTTGTTTCACTTCGTCCGTTGTCTCAAGCAGCTTACGGCGCGTAATCCCCGGATCACGAAAAGCACTTTCCGGTAGAGGAAGCTGCTCGAACTTGAAGAAGTTTTTTTGGACAAATCCGCTCGTGCCGCAGACAACTGGATTAAAGCGCACCGGAGCGGGAGTTGCGGGAACTAAAAAACAAAAGCTGTTCCGCTAGTGGAGTTAAGGAGTCACATATACTGAACAGCCTCATAAAATATATCGGGAGGTTAACCTCCGGAAGCAGCACAGCAGATTATGAAAGACGGCATGTAGTGAAAGATGCACTTGAAGTTTCAACATTTAAGTGTCTTTCGGACGGCCTCTCTTAAAGGGGTACCGAGACGACAATTTCGAGTATCGGTCTTGTTGCATCAGGGAAAATGCTAATTCTACAAGATCCCGGAAAAATGAGCTGGTAAGCGCCCGTACATATAGAGAAATCGTTTACATCAGGTGTTTAAAATAAGTTTAGTTTTCTAGTGTATCATGATGTGACGACACGGTATGAGCTCTTGGTCACTTGCTGTCGCAAGCTATCGTGACGTTGACAGGGTCGCTCTGCTCCGTGGCAGCGTTGGTTACGCACAAGCAGTCCTTAGTTATGCATTTGTACCTGACATCATCCCATCTAGCCACACTGATGCGTGTAGTCCCCAGAATCGAGGCAGCAGCTTGACGTAACGCTAGTTTCAATGTCAAGAGGTGCGGTGCGAGAAAATTGACTTTAATCTCAAAATAACATATCTTATCAACGTTTACCGAGCGACACGCTCGCTGAGGGCCCTCCTTGTATACAATAGATTGGTAAGACGGGGTAAAGTCGGCTTCCGAAATTGATGTCAGTAACCCTTTAAATACAAATGCGCGAGTGCTTAGGCATTTCGCCCCCATGGATATGCGATGGTCGAGGCAGTGACTCGGTACCAGATTCTCGGAACACGGATTGTCAATTCGAAGTCCCGATTTGAAGGCTTCAAAAAGGAGTTCCACATATAGACGTGTAAAGAAGGGGTCCTATTATACAATATCTGCAACCTCCAGGGTTACACCTCTCCTCATAGTAAGTCACCTTTGCCACTGACTTACGTACGGCGGCCTCTCGATGCGTTTAAACTGCCGAGCCCCACGGTAGCGCATGTTCCTGCTGCGCCTGCAACTGTCGTTAGATCTTTGACTGTATTTTGTGAGCCTTGATTGATTGGTATGTGGAGTTTAACGCCCCAAAACCACCATATCATTTAGACAGACGCCGTAGTGGAGGGCTCCGGAAATCTCGACCACCTGGGGTTCTTTAACGTACACCCAAATCTGAGCACACGGGCTTACGTACATTTCCACCTCCGTCGGAAATGCAGCCGCCACAGCCGGGATTAGATCCCGCGACTTGCGGCTCAGCAGCCGAGTACCTTAGCCACTAGACCACCGCGGCCGGGATTTCGTGAGCCTTAACTTGCACTTGTATGACTCTCTATGAAGAAGCAAGGGAACTCTTTTAGGGGATTATTATACTAGCTTTAGAGATTCACGGGAGCCATAAGAGAGAGGCTCCAATCGAAAGTACCCGATAATTATCTCAGAATACAAGAAAAGCACTAAGTTTTCCGGAAAAATATTCGGCCGTAATTAGTCGCTAAGGCAAAAAAATTCAATTATCGGAGTCATTATATACCCTTTTATACGGGTATACACTTCGGTGCCACCATATTGTTATCATGGTGTGGTAGACACGCACGCATAAAAATAGTTGGGTTGGTGCATTCGAGGTTTTACGCCCTTATGGATTTTCCCGTCAGCATACAGAAACATAAAAAAAATCACCAGAGAGTTCAAAGTGGCAGCGCTCATTTGCGTCAGGCTGCAAGTGTCACTATAGGGTACGTTGGATCAATCAAGACTCACTGACATCACTATTGACGAGCACTTTTGACGAGCACTATTGACGAGCACTATTGACGAGCACTATTGACGAACGCTTAGGCAGAAAGACGGCATAATGATGCCAAGAGCCACATATAAGAGCGTTTACATCATCATCCTTACACCATCCGGTTCAGCCATGGTTCCCAGCTGCTGTCCCGAAGGTCGCAGGTTCGAGCCTAGCCGCGCGGCGGCATTTGCACTGAAGGTGAGAACGCTAGAGGCCCGTCAACGTAGATTTAAGTGCACTTTAAAGAATCCCGGGTGGTCGAAAGTTTTTGGAGTCCTCCACTGCGGCGTGTCTCAAAACAGCATCGTTGTTTTGGTACGTAAAACCCCCGGGAATTAATACTGTTACGTCCTGCGATTGGACTGGATGCGTCAGCGCTTCCAGGTTAATATTTGGCAGATCCCATGTACAGTAGGAATCGATGATATGCGAAGCACGAATGAAAAATGTTGATGTGTCACTTTAAAACCAGCACAACGTTCCGAGGTGGAGGTAAATGATGCCGTACATAATTTCCCTGTCATGATTACCATGTTTGAATGTGTCGTTTACCTTTGTCATCTATTCACGTCCCGTCACACCAAATTTAGTGTGTGTGTGGAGCTAGCGAAACGGCCGTGAGCACGCTATGAGCGTAGTATGTGTCATGTTCTTACATAACACGCGTGTCAGGATTATAATCATATTTCCAGCAGTCATATATTTCGTCATTCCGTTGACGTCACGTAACACCAAATTCGGTATATGTGGAGCTAGCAAAACGGCCGCGAGTGCATCATGAAGGGCCCAATATACTCCAATGTAGCGTTGACGCGTGCGCACGCTGTGCACAGCGACGCTGTGTTAGCCAAACGCGAGTACTCTATAGTCTGACGCCAGGCACGACCAGCGTCCGTTGGCGCGGCCCGACGGCAACTGGCGCGAAATGAGACATGCTGCGTTTCGCGCCGATGCGTTACCAGACACTGCGTCTCCCTCTTTTTGTGACGGAGGGACACCGGGCACGCTGAAACGCGCATGCATCAAAGCAACACAGCGCGAAGCGCGCCTGCGAGTATATGGCAGGACCGACACCTGCCGTAGCATTGCAACGCCGGCGTGACGCGACGAAATGAACGCGGGCGAGCACGCGCACCGCGTAACGTAGAAATGTATTGGCGACTTGACTGTGACATGTAGCCATGTTCTCACATGAGACGCATCTCATCATTATCATGTTTGAACCAGTCACACACCTTCGTCATCCATTAGTGTCACGTGATAACAAATTTGGCATATGTCAAGATAGCGAAACGACTGCGAGCGCATCATCAGAGTGGCATGTAGTCAGGTTGTTACATGACACGCATGTCAGGATTATCATGTTTAGATGTGTCATTTACCTATTTCGTGCGTTCGCGTCGGGTAATACCTATAGTTTGGTACTTGCGAAGCTATAGCGAAACGGCCGCGAGCGCATCATGAGCGTAACATGTAGTCATGTTGTTACATGACACGTATGTCATGATTATCATGTTAGGGTCTGTCGCTTGTGTTCGCCATGCAGTCATGCCATACCGTACCGGTTTTGCAACATGCATCGTAAACGAAACCACCGCAAAAGGTGCAGGACCATTCAATGTAAATCATGATATTCATGACATACACAACACGATTTTAATTTTTGACTAGTCAAATATGTTCTTCATACAGTCATGTTATGCCATACCAAGTTTGGTATCGATACCGTGATCAAAAAAGCCAGGTGGGCTAAAATTCGTAGGCGGCTAGATAGATAGATAGATAGATAGATAGATAGATAGATAGATAGATAGATAGATAGATAGATAGATAGAAGATAGCATAGATAGATAGATAGATAGATAGATAGTGATAGTAGATGGATAGATAGATAGATAGATAGATAGATAGATAGATAGATAGATAGATAGATAGATAGATAGATAGATAGATAGATAGATAGATAGATAGATAGATAGATAGATAGATAGATAGATACGCTCAAAGTCGCCGAAATTCGCTAAGAAATGCTTCGCATTTGATAATTATGTGTGAGGTGGCCAGGTTCCTCTCAAGCTGCTTAATGCAGCTTTTTTGCCTACTCATCCTCGAAACCTTGTAGTCAATAAAGTCAATTCAATTCAATTGAATAATTATGTGCATTGCATCAGTAGCCTTTATCGTGTGCCACCTGTGCGTGCGTTTTACAAGTACTTCGAGACTAAATACCTATCAGAGATAAAGACTGCATGGTCTCATACTATGGCTGAAGCCGTGGAATCGCAAAAGTTATAAATAGCTCTCAGTTAGAGCAGACATTCGTTAGCTCTTGCAGCTTAGTCTACAAAACAGCATTACATAAGTTTGAGAGCAGTTATATCCTGCTCGTCTGGCCGGCACACAGACTGCAGGTCTGGTTATATGTAACCTCTGATTGCGAACGGATGCTGCCGGCCAGGCATGCAATGGCAGGACGATGTCATGGTAACTCGTACTACATGACCCGCAGTACCTGGCCAAACATGGGTGCATCGCGACAAGCAAATAGAAAGTTCGATACCACATAAGACAAGCAACAGTGCATACACGAGATAACTGCTTATTTTTACTAGGAAGCACTGCTCGTAATAGCCTACGCAGATATACTCCAGGAATCCGAAAACAAAACAGGCAGAGTTTGTTAACACGCCTTTATAGGAAAGGTTAAAGCTGTTTAAAAAGTGTACAAAAGGCTAAAGCACCATAACTTGCTTCAAAAGCCTTCGCGAAGAGCGGCCACACACTGATTTACATAAAAATACAGAAAAATGAAGCGCGAAGGAAAACAGTTCGATTTTACTAATGCCATACGGAAAGTAACTGCACGACGGCTGCCAAGTATGTTCAACTGACGAAAACCCAGTGGGTCTTTTTTAGGATGTTGGAGCCGGTTTAGTGCACGTCGCTCGCACTCACAGCTGTTTCTGCTCGGCAAGCTTTCGGAAGTGGCACGAGTAAGCGGAACTGCCGACAGGCTGGTTTAGCGCAACGAGCCGTTTTCTTCGAAACCCGAAAAGGCAGCGGCCGTACATGGCCGCCGTCGTTGGGTTGTATAGTAGCCTAAATCTTCAACTATAGCGAGCACGAGCGGCCACTTTATCTTCGTGTCTTCGCCATATATACAGCTTAATTATATAAGTTCCAAAAAGGATGAGCGTAAGTGTGTGCCCTCAAAGTACATGCCCACAAAGTTTTTTTGCAATTTCCTTCTATCATGTGGTGCGGACACGCAGAAATGTCGCTGTTTAAACTGTGTATGTTTAACTAAATAGTTAACTATATATAGTTAAATATTTGGGAGGCTGTACATGTTTTTGCACTGGCTCGCAACATTATGCGCAACTCTCAACGAAATTTTCGCAAATAAACGGAAGGTTCAATGAAGTTAACTCCTGACAGTATCATTTAAGTACTTTTATTAGTGTACGCCTTCATTAATTAAAAAAAAGTGTATTGGTATATTGGTACAACAACCATTTGCATGGTCTACCTTCTCGCGTTTGCTCTTTTAAATGCGACGCTTTGCCCCGCCGCGGTGGTCTAGTGGCTAAGGTACTCGGCTGCTGACCCGCAGGGCACGGGTTCGAATCCCGGCTGCGGTGGCTGCATTTCCGATGGAGGCGGAAATGTTGTAGGCCCGTGTGCTCAGATTTGGGTGCACGTTAAAGAACCCCAGGTGGTCTAAATTTCCGGAGCCCTCCACTACGGCGTCTCTCATAATCATATTGTGGTTTTGGGACGTTAAACCCCACATATCAATCAATCTTTTAAATGCGACGCATTTCTTTGCGAACTTCGTCGACTTTGAGCGCATCTATCTATCTATCTATCTATCTATCTATCTATCTATCTATCTATCTATCTATCTATCCGCTTACGTTTGGGTGCTCTCGTGGTCATCCCTTTAACCTGGGGTGAACCAAAATTAGCATGAGAGGGTAAGGTGGTTTGACGAATATGACGCACTGGTCAATAAATGAATACTATCACGATCCCGTCGCATACGTCGTCAAACACTTTTACAGACAGTGGCATATACCCACGGGCGGATATGTGCCGCTGGCATGCGGGTATGTGCCACACATGTTTGACACTTTGTATCTACTCAAGAATGACGAGAACACACATTTTTGGCATCGACCCGACGAAGGCAAAGAATAAAAATCAGGGTCTCAGCTGGAATCGAACCCAAGCATTCTGCGTGGCAATGAAGCATTTTACCACAGAGCTACGCCAGGTCTCGGAACTACTTTTCAAATAGACGCTAATCTTCGTGAGAGAGTTGAGAGAGAGAGAGAGAGAATAGAAAGGCCGGGAGGTTAACCAGATATTGGCTTCTGGTTTGCTACCCAGCACTGGGGGCGGGTAAGTAGGGGCAAGAAAGAGGGGTTAGATAGAGAAAAAAAAACGCACGCTCACTCATGTGAAAACGAAAACACACACAGGAAGGGCGTCCTGGCTACAACCGTTCAGTAAGACCGGTCGATCGCAAAAAGTGTAGTAGCGCTTTCAGGGCCTTCTTCTGTGAAGTTGCATCCTGTCGATATTGTAGAATTCCTAATCTTCGTGAAACGTCAATAGTGGTCGCAGTGCCGCCTACCCAATTTTATAAACATTACATATGTACTCCTTTGATACAGCCGTCACGTCGGGTTAACGTTAATTGTGGTTAGTTGCCATGCGCTGAAGTTGATTTGTGTAGCGGTGTCCAGGGCCAGCATCTTCGCGAGCATCAGCGTTTCATATCAGCTTCTGGTGCTGCTCATACGCATGCTCCACTTGGCATCGTGGGCATGTGCAAACAACTGGTTATGTAAACATCTTAGAATCTTCAACATATGTCTGTGCGTGCAACACTTCACATATATTTAGCGTCATGCCATGACATGCTGCTCAATAAATAAATTGCAACACGATCACCTTCCCTCCGCATGCTTCGCATAACGTCGATTGCCAGGTACGTGGGATCTGCCGATTTTTTTTTATCTCTCCACACTAAACGAAAATGACCTGAAATAACCTCAAAAACTGGTAAACCATTTGTCCTCTAGCGCACTACTTCTCCTAAGTTTTTTTTTTACCACCTACTATCGAGGTAAAAATTTACTCTTGTGCTAACTGAGTTTTTGAACGTAGGGAGAGTAGTAATTATTTACCCCAGTGAGGTTTTGAGCGAGTATAGAGAGAGTAAATTTTTACTGCCTTCACAAGGTTTTTGAGGTGATTTCTGGGAGTTATTTCTGGTGGTAAAAAAAATAAAAATTGACGGGTACATTCGCTCAGAGACGACTAATTTATTAAATAGCATAATTACTGAATTTATTAAACGGCAGAATTGGTGACATATAGATTTACGTACAGACAAACACGTACACACAACAAATGCAGAATAATACACCACTGGAACAGACTCCACGCGTTGCTCAACTACACTTTGACAATCCGGTATATATAGGCACGACTTTTTGACCGGCCCTGTAGGACCGGTAGGAGAGCTCTTTTTTGCATTGATTAACAACAACGGTTGAAGGTGCAAGCGTAAACTTAAGGTGGGCTGCAGGGAACTAAATGTCACACCGACCTTTTATTATAAATCTACCCAATCTCACCTTTTTGAGTATCCAATAATTACTTGGCACACCGGGCTCATGGCCCCACGCGTGTTAGCACTTCTGATCCACAAGTCCATAAAATATACATAAGTACGCACAAACCATGGTGGCTCAATGATTTCCATTGAGCGACGGTGTACAAACACGGTAGCAGCACGTATTCATCACAACGGGCGTAGAGGAGCGGTGCACGCCTGCACACAAGCTTCTTACCGACGGCGTATACTAGGCCTTTTCGAGGAGCACGGCTATCCGATGAAACACAGCTGGCAATCACAGAACACATATCCTGTGCGAATTTCGTGGTCATTTCAGACACAAATGAACACGTGACCGCTATCTTACGGGGACGGGGCGGTGTATGCATACTTCCAACGAAAGATCACCGTCCGGATTTTCTTCGTGCTCACCGGCAGCCGCTTGCTGGTTCCGTCTGCCTCGTATCGGCTTCGCGCTACATGTTTGAGAACAGTTGGTGCATGAGGTGGGCAATTCGGGCAGCACATTACTCACGCAGACATCGCCTACTGTGGAACAAAATATATGCGATGCTTCTTTCACCTGCCCCGGCGACACACTCCCACTGGTCACTGGCGGCCGCGGCTCGGTGCCGACGACAGAGCGAAGCATTTCGCTTATTTCTTCTCCAGTAGGCAAGCACGGACGATGACACCAGATTGATTTTGTTACCACTGGCAGATATTCGTGATTCGGCTCGGAAGCGAGATATCCGCGACGTGCAGGTTCGGAGGCGCTCGGAAGCGCACTGTCGTTTGACGATGTAGGAAACACGTCAGATCCATCAGCCCAACCAGACACACAGATACCGAGCTTCTTGCACCGTCCGTCTCCAAGGCACCACCGCCGAGCAAAAGCCAACAATTTGCGAAAATATGCAGGAAAACTTTCCACAGCAGGTTTTCTTTCTTTTTTTTTTCTTCTTTTGAGATCCCCCTGTCTTTTTTTCTTTTTCGTTCACAGAATGCTGTTGTCGCTTGTTGTGCTTATGCTGCCCCCAGTTCCAGTGAAAGTGCGTTGACTCGAGGTCAGTCCTGAGGCACGTCGATGCCAAAAAAAAAAGATCTGGGGTCCTCGCGTACCTTTAGGATTCAGAGAGCGTCACGATGGAGGTATGGGGCAAAAGCCACCAAAGCAGCTGCACCTTGCAGTCATGTGGTAATAAACTCTAAAACGCAGGTTAAAAATCACGTGATCGAAAACTCCCTACGTGGTAAAACTGGATTTTGACGTCTTTTTACTACTTGCCTGAGAGGTGGTGGTAAAACTATGTCATGTACCATCTTTTACTCCTATACGACGTAGTAATTTTAAACGCAAGAGAGTTTTCAGGGGTCATGAGCCGCAAAAACCCCAAACTCGGATAGTTTTTGCTTACAGTGTTACCCGTGACTCTAAATTTCGTCTTATATATATCTTACGCCTTGAATCTAACATATATTTACAGCCTACCACACGCTAACCGCGTGTGTACAGAGAACTCAAGAGCACATATCTTTCAGTGTGCCGTAATATCCATATATGGTTAAGATATAACTTGCTTTGAGCATGCACGCCTCATCAAATGAGTTGTTGGTCCTGCTTCTAATTTTGCATGTGGTTTAGTAGTACGAACATTCACATGGCCGTGTGGGGACCCTGAGAGAAACATCTCCGAATCATCTGGTTAAATAAAGTTGCATCTCTCTCTGTTTACCCGACGTGATCCGCTGAGTTTTCTAATCCGTTAAGCATCCGGACATATTTGAAAGCTTATAAAATAGCATCACAGCATAGCACCATCAGACGTCAGTAAAGCATCGCTCTTCACCGTGAAGGTGAACGAACGAAAGAAGCATTTATTCATATCAGGGCTACTTTCGTATGGTAATGGTGGGTGGTGCCCCTACTCTAGGGGCCGAACTGGCTACAGCGGCTCGTTGGGCCTGGTCAATGGTCGCCAGTTGGTTTCCCATTTCTAGTTGTTCAATTACTGTGAATGTGTCTATAAAGCTGGACACGTCACTCGTGCGCTTGTACATCTGACCCATGTGACTGGTGGTGCGACGGCCGTCCCATTCAACAGTCTACGGAGAGCGACGTTCTGTTCCCTGGAATATACTGCGGTCACGGGAGAGATCATTGCGCGTGTGCCCAGATGGAGAAGCGATGGTAGCGCATAATAAAGCGGGCACGCGAATTTCAAAGCAGGTTTCATTTCCTGCACGGAAATGTTCACCCTACAATCCTTGCGATCTTCACTTCACTTCCATTCACTCTGTGTGAACCTCCGGGTTCATTACCCGACTGCCCACAGCCACAGCTTATGGAACAGTTCTGATTAGCTATGCTGACGATGCTAAGGATGCACAGCGCAGAAACAACGTTCATCTCGTCATCATCTTGTCTCGTGCTCGTTTCTACGCAATTTATTCTGCTTAGCGATGACCAACCAAAAAAAAAAGCCCATACACCAAACCCTTCTAAAGTGCTTATAATGATTTTGATGCATATTAGTACCGAGGTCACACGAACACCGTATTCTTCTTTTGTTCGTAGACAGGGTAAGACGGATAAAGCGAAACATGAAATAGGTGCACCGCTGAAGCAGCTGAAGCGAAGCGAATAACTCACCCTTAAGTACAGGGTATCCCACGCCGCCGGCAAAGAATAAAACGGGATCATTGTTTCAGAAAATGCCGCAAGCGTGCGCGGAAACCTCATTCGCTCGTTACGACAGCACCTCACGCAGCGAACTTCCGCACGTAGCACTATGACACGCAACCTTGCACATCGTATAATTTTCAAGTACGTTAACATTAGAAAAGGAGGAAAAAAAACAATGACTCGTGCACAAATGAATGACGTGTAAGCATTTATTCACGCAAGAAAACATATGGCAAGCTTTCTACACTGCGGCTGGATTACGCGCTAAAATAAAACTAAAAAAGCGAGTTTTATGAGGCGTAACTGGCAAAGTGCAAGCATGTACATATTATGCTTTTTTTATGAGTCTTTTTACGACCATTTCCGCACTGTGGCTTCTGGGTAGAGGCTTATAAAGAGGGCCACGTACTTGCGACAAAGTACTTTTGCGTGATATGGAATCAGCGATTGCCGAGGCGTAATGGTTCTAACAAACAGAAAAGGCACGCGGTTGGGTTCCCTGAACTTCCCACATGATTCCTTTAGCTGACGTAGCTGTTGAAAGCTAAGATGAAGGACTTTGACCGATGACGTAACTTTCGGCCATGTGACTGACACCGAGCGCTCTGAAATCAAACAACATGTGTATTGATTGATTTGTGGGGTTTAACGTCCCAAAACCACCATATGATTATGAGGGACGCCGTAGTGGAGGACTCCGGAAATTTCGACCACCTGGGGTTCTTTAACGTGCACCCAAATCTGAGTACACGGGCCTACAACAGACAACGTGTGAAGGCGTACAGAACACTGAGGCTGGAGTCGTTTACAAATAGATTGGAAGATAATTGCTCACTGCACTATTCTGCTAAGTGTCAAGTGAGCAGCCACTGACAAAAGACACGCAAATCAAGTTATTCAGTCGCGAGAAGCAAGGTCAAGTAACCTCCCTCAGAGGCAATGAACATATTAACAGCAGGACCAATTTGCACCTTCTCCAGATAAATGGCTGAAGTAGATGTTGAAGTTAAGTCAGTACTTTTATCTAGTCTTCTTTAGCTTTACTATCAGATTTACATGGATTCACGTTTATGCTCACGTGTATACTCACAGGTATTCTAAAGTAATGTCGTTCATGCACCATTTCAATAGTCATTGATCGGAGGCATGAATTACGGGAGGGGTTGCCTTGACCTCCTCCCCCCCACCAATTCTCGCAGGGAAGTTATTGTTAAATGAAGTTATTATAACGTCATTTCTTCTAAGAAAAATGTCTTTACTGGTTTTCAAGCACCCAGAACTCGTTTCCGAAGATACTATGTCAAACGGCACCAAGATGAGATACATACATACATACATACATACATACATACATACATACATACATACATACATACATACATACATACATACATACATACATACATACATACATACATACATACATACATACATACATACATACATACATACATACATACATACATACATACATACATACATACATACATACATACATACATGCTGGATTGCGAGCGTCCCCGTTCTGCTCCGTCTTGCCTTGTGCTGTTCAAAGTTCAGCGTACCCTTGTTTGATTTTACACAAACATAAAACAAAACCTTATGCACGAAGGCAACAAAAAAGACAGCTAAGTACAGTAGAATTTGCAGCACTATCTGCAGTGAAAAGCAATGACTGGCCATATTTAATTCAAGGGATGTCAACGCAAGCAGGAAATAAAGAAACGACCTAGTTGCGTTCTGTACGATTCAGTATGACTTGATAGAAACTGTATAAAGGAAGTAGCTAAGGAAGGCGGGCTCACTTGACCTACCGAATCTGTTTACAGACAACGCAGGTCAACCAATGTCACTGCGAAGCCTTCGCAAGGTTGCCTTCCAATTGAGAGTTAGCACGCCGGCGTCAGTATAGTACGACGCTCCGCTTTCCGCAAATACGCCACACCGGGTCGCCGTCTGTACTATCGCTCGCCCGCCATGTGTCAACGTGACGTCATCCACAGACGCCCCGAGAGAAAGTCAAGAACCCAGCCGTATAACGGGGCGCTGTTGCCACCAAGGCGAACAAGCGTCAAGGACGTCGTCGCGAGTAGCACCACGTGTCGGTTTCCCCTTTGAGCGTGTCGCTTCCGCCGCGAGGAGGAATGGACGGTCGATCGGCGGGGCCGCCTCTTCCTTTCCGTGTATTTCCTCTTTCCCTCTCTCTCTCCTGCACCTTCTCGATCCGGGCCACCGACCCCTCTCGAGTCCGCGACCCGGACCGCCCTATTGTTGACGACCGGGGCTGGAGTCTGCAACCTTGGACGTGCAAGCAGCGCGAGAAGCGACGACCCTGCCTTCTTTGCACAGCGGGTGTTCTAGCGCTATCGTCGTTGCCGCCGTCGAGAGTAGCGATTCCGAGGTCATCTGTATGCATAGAGTTTCTCAAAATTAACTAGGGGGCACTCTGGCGCTGCGATCGTTCAGCGACCATGGGAATGATGGGTAGCTACACACATTTGCCTAGTCTTCGTACTTGCGGGCGGCGAATCGTACTTGCGGCTTCGTTTATTGCTGTGTTTCGGTTTTGTTTTGAAAGGAAGATTGAATGCTTTTAAACTTCGTGAGCCAAATCGGAAACTAAGTCTAAAAAAATAAAATGGTGAAGCGCAACCGCTGAACATTTGCTAATACGTGTTTCGTAAGAAAACGGCTCCAAGCCACACAAACACACACGGAGCCAAAGGCAGGCCAGAAGTACGAATATTAGACAAATGTGTGTACTACCCATCATTCACATGCTCACTGAAGCGCTCTGTGTTGCAGCTCCCATAGACACTAGCGCCGGATTTCCCTCTAATAAGTATTGTGGGAAACTCTATGTCTGTATTGTCATCCTGCAGACCCTCTCGGCAAAGGGCGGCGGTCCAACGTTCTTAAAAAAAAAAAAAACACATTGCGGGGACAGGCTGTAATTTATCGCCGCATAGGTGGAGTTCTACATTTAAAAAAGAGCGGTGGAAAGTGCAGCAAGTAGTAACGCACAATAAGAACAAAGACAATAATCGTCCTTTGAAGGACAAGATAATCGCTGGTCAAAAAATAAAAATAAAAAGGAGCAAAGTGGGTTTCGAAAGAAAACAAGCGCGCGATAGGGGAAGTTACAAAGTCAGGTCGACAGACGAAATTAAGGTGTTTGCAGGCATAACTTAGTCGCAGTTAGCACAGGACCGTGTTAATTATTTATCAAAACATGGAGGAAGCTTTCATTAATTATCGAAACAAGGGCAAGCCCGTCTTAGCGTCATTGGGTGTAAGGGAAAGAGCTGTGAAAAAAATATTAACGAAAGGCGAGGCTACCTTCACAAGAAATGTGTTCCCAACGCCGACGGCAAGGCCGGGGTATCTGATGTTCCCATTCAAAAATCTGCAACCAGTGGCACTGGAAATCGAACCCAGTACCTCCAGCATTGAAGTCGGATGCTCTAACCACTCGGCCACCACTGCGGACCTTTTACAAGTGGTGATGCGATCCCCGAAGGATTCTAATGTCTACATTTTCTTCTCTTTCCCTCTCTCTCCTTTTTCTATTCTCTTTTTCATATTCCCTCAGAATGGTGTAGCCAACCGGACGCTATTCTGATTAACATCCCTGCATTCTGCCTTTTCGTTACCTACGCGAAAAATAAACAGTGGCACATCTCCGAATTCAGAGACGGATTATGAGCGTACATGTTGGATACCTCGGTATTTTTGTAAATGTTGACGTACGCTCCGCGGCTCTGCCTGCAACTCTTCTATTTGTTTATTCGACTCCGTGACGCGCTTCATGCACACCGTCACAGCGATTTGCAATAGGTTTAACTGTTTCCTTGCCGAACTTAAAACACCCGAAACGAAGACAATTCATGACTGAAACAGAAGACAAAAGAACGCTATAATGGTGGAATCTTTTGCAGAACTACGCCACCATTCAGACTGCTAATACTCTTCTTTCTCCCGAAGCCGTTAAAGCTACCGGTGTGCTCAGTGTTTGGATTCAGAGAGTAATGAGTTGATCGATTTTTCTCGAGCCCAGGAGCACTCGAGGATGTAATTAACATCCGCTGGAGATTCGCAGCAGGAGAGGAATTCTGCGGTGGAGAAAACGCTTAAAACATGCGGATTGGTTCAGCGAAGACTCTATACGAAGTTTCTATAGCTCTATAAAGTCTCCTAGTAAGATTATTTATCTTTTCATGGATAAGCCATCTATGTGCGGAAATGAACGCTGCTTCGCTTTATGAACGCGCGATATAAAACTCATATTTGGCTGCAGTTATGTTCAACGCTACACGAAGCACTCATTCCTATATGACACCTAAATGTGCATTTCCTTTGTGGGTGTACCCAAACATGCACCTACATATGCGACAAGTAAACACCAAGCTATGTAGGCCACCTCTTATGCTCGTTGTGAGTGAATGAGGGGGTGAGTTAGTGAGTGAGTGAGTGAGTGTTGCGTGCACGCGCTTGCGAGTTTCGCATAACAACTTGCTATGACGTCACCGGCACTTTTCCTTCATAATTAGTCAAGTGTAATGTTTCATGTAGCTAAATTGTATAATTAAACGAAACAACGGTAACTGACCAATAGCTCATTTTCCTGGTTAGCCTCAATCTAGTGAAACCAGCAAAAAAATTGGGAGGGCTTAGTGAACATTACATATCCTATAAGTGAACACAGTGTACTGTTGAAGATTATCCTTTCAAACTTCGGTCGACCGCTTGTAAAAACGTTCCGACACAAACTATAAGCAAGAGATGCGTAAGCCCTCGCAAGGCTTACGTCCGTTAGTCGAACAAATGTTTCCTTACGGACTTCACCAACATGTTTACGCAGGCTAAGCTATCTGTTTGTCGGTACATAGGGACTTCACTCCGTTGAAAACACGCTTTAATTAAGACCATGTCTGGCAAGTTCAGACAGGTAGACTTGGCAAGTTAGGCAAAAAGAAGAAAAAACTTCGAGAACGTTGGTCCGGTATTGACGCGATAGTAGCGTATGAGTAATTCGCAATCGGCATTTTTAATCAGTGACATTGAACCACTTAGGAAAATTATTAGTATTGTAACTTGATGAATTAATCTACTTTATTTAACCATGCATTTACTGATGCATATATATGTGCCTGTTTAATTTTGAGCGGGTACAACGCGCGTATATAGTCGTGTATACATACGGGGCTGTGAGTTTGATAAAAGCACGCTTGTCTGCGAGGAACGCATTTGACGTCGTTTTGTGTGCAAATTTGCGCGGGACTAGTTGACGGTAACATTCCATGACTCCGATGCAAATGGATATTTCCGTTGTTGTGCCGCAATATAAATAAGCAACCCGCAGTGCTGGCCCAATGTGCGCTCTATTCATCGCGAAGATGATGCAGCGAGTTCATTCGATAATAGGCACTCCACCGTGCATGCGCCCTTCCCCGATATGCGTTTGAAAGCACGACCGGACACACTGCCCGGCACATCGATACACTATCGCTCGCCGTGGAGAAATGGCCGTCACTCATTGATTGATTGATTGATTGATTGATTGATTGATTGATATGTGGGGTTTAACATCCCAAAACCACCATATGATTATGAGAGACGCCGTAGTGGAGGGTTCCGGAAATTTCGACCACCTGGGGTTCTTTAACGTGCGCCCAAACCTGAGCACATGGGCCTACAACATTTCCGCCTTCATCGGAAATGCAGCCGCCGCTGCCGGGATTCGATCCCGCGACCTGCGGGTCAGCAGCCGAGTACCTTAGCCACTAGACCACCGCGGCGGGGCAAATGGCCGTCGCTGTCTGAGGAATGATTTTCAGGTCAGTTTGCAAGGCCAGTTTTTGGTTGAATATTTCAGGTTAAAATTGTGTGCTCAGGTGACAGTTCTCAGTGCGCCTTCAACCACAAGTAGAGCCGTCTACACTGTGAGAACAATAAACAGAGAAAACCTCATTTAGCATGTGATGGCAGCTTTACTACGCATGATGCTAAGTCAATCACCATCGCCGCATAAATATTAACCATTCAAATTATCGGAGCTGAGAAGAACATAGCGCGAAATCCACACAAAAGTAGTTTTTTAATGGCATGGTTAAAATAAGCGATGTATGTCACGAACAACAGCAAGAAAAGAGAGAGAGAAAAAGAAAAAAGAAAGCTTAATGTGCTATATTGGCACGAGAAACTTAACAAAATACAACACGTGTGCTCTAAAACGCACAAGCACATTATTTATGGAACTATCAATCTGCAGCATTTCTACTGGCTTTGAGTGCGTGCGTGTGCGCAAGCACATCTTTATGTGTGTGTGTGCGTGTGTGTGTGTGTGTGTGTGTGTGTGTGTGTGTGTGTGTGTGTGTGCGTGCGTGCGTGCGTGCGCGTTACATTACCTTTTTTTCAGTGTGGGATAAGCACAACGACTTTCATACTATTTCTTGTTTCTTGCAGCTCACGATGCCGGTGCCGGTGCCGGTGCGTCTCGGCTCGTGCCAACACAGTATAGATGCCACGACAAAGCGCGTCAGCCGTGCAACTGCTCGACATCTTCGTCATAGCCGTCCACACTGATCCTAACGCTCATGCACTGTATGCGGAGATGAAACGATTGTAATCGGCGTAAGAAGCTTTTGTTCTTATTTCATATTCTTCACGGTGACCGAAATCTGTTTTCCGAGCGACGCAAATCGGAAAGCGCCACATAAACACAGAACAACGACTTCTCGCAATGCCATGCCACACTCCCGCATTTTGATATCGTCAGTCGCATCACAGAGCGAAAGGCGAGCACAAAATTCACCTAACGAGTCAACAAAACATCGAGAGAGCGAGAGGAAGGGACAGCTGTCGTCAACAGTTATTTTGCCGCCAGGCACATTCACTCTGCAAAAATCTTGAAAACTAATGTATGGCGGCTGAAATACGTGGCGCAAGGTTGACAAAGAGAAAAAAAGACGAGACAGAAAGAGCGCCAGTATGGCGTATCCTGAAAGTACGAGTGCAGTATGGCGTATCCTGAAAAAGCGCGGCGGCGTGCAGCAGCTGGTGAGAGCCACTTAGACACATATAGACACTCGAAGACGCAGCCAATCCGTAGCCAGGTTGCAGTCACTCTCTTTAAAAGCGTACTCTACTGTAACTGCTGCTGCCACAGGCTGCGCGCTTACAGCCGTGACAGGGCGCATGATAAAAAAAGAAACCGTCACAGAGACGACTGCGCCATTGCGCCACATGCAGTTCAGACGATGGCGCATTCCACGTAAAAGCTAACAACAGGGTGCGTTTTCTCTGCGCGCCCACCGGACTAATTGGGCGGCGTCGTTTTCAGCAACGCGCGGCGCGACATTCTTTTCAAAAGGCCCCCCACTCGGAGGTGCCCAGCAAGCGGCTAAGTGTGCGCCGAAGTAAAGAGATGGAAGAAAGCCGGAAATGAATGGCCCGAGGGAGTACTGCCCCCCTCCCCCCTCCCACACAATAACGCCCTCTGGAGATAAATGCTGTACACCACGATAACATAACAGTGCCTCTTTGAAGTAGCCGCGTCTCTAACATTTGAACGAAAAAGCAGCTGACTCGTTGGCTATAGTATGCATAAAAATGAAAGAAAGCACACAAAAAATAATAAATGGCCGGTAAATCTTACACACTCCCTGTAACACTTGAAGCGACACGAATCGGTAATGCATCAAGGTATACACTCATGTCTAGCAAGATAGACATAACAAGCCGCAATGCATTAAAGCACCTTTCACACATTAAATTATTTGACGTCCTGTGTCAGTTGTGTAATTCGTTCTACGTATTGTATATGGACTCCTGCGTAGCCATATATTTCTGGCTTACTTTTTTTTCTTGGAGACGACTTAAAGAGACACTAAAGGCCAATCACAAATATCAGAAATAGTAAATGTCAATGTTTAAGAAGGTCTAAACGTCAATTATTACCACCAGCATTGCTCTACAGTTCGAGAAATTAAGGTATATGTAAGAAATTGTGTGCGCCACCACTGCGAGATTTCGGAATGAGCCCGATGACCTCAAGAGTCTCGAGTACAATTAATCACTAGCACTGAAACTACTTATAAAAAGTAGTAGTCCATGCATTGCAAGACGTCACACTATTCTGCCTGCGCGTTTCTCTTTGATTCGTGGAGAAGAAAATCACAGCATATCTACGGAGTAAATGATGATGAGTGGGCGAAGCTTCGGAGGGTACATCGGTTATACCGCGAATCTTCCGTGAATTCGGCCCGGTTCATCATCAAAGACATGGGAAACACTGTATATGTACACAGAGTAATTTTATTCGTAGATGGTAGCGACACGTGGCTTCCATTCTCCTTCATTATAACTGCTTTACGGTCGTTAAAGTGCAGGGAGAGCGGTTCTCGGTTCGGCCGTAGGGTAAAGTTTGCAAAGATCGATAGAGGCGCCTCGGATAGTGGTTGCGTGTGGTCATACGATATTCATCTGGGAGCATATTTAGATGCCACGTGCGAGCGCGTGTTGCGGCAGCTTTCCGGGCCCTCCACTCCGCCGCCTTCTCTGCATCGCTCATACTCGAAGCGCGCTGACTGCCGAGCCAAAGAGGAAACGCGCCAAGAGCGAACACATTCTATAGCTGTGGCCCCTATAGGAGTTGGCTACCGAACTAGCACGCATAATGGCAAGCGTACCCACCCAATGAGAGCACAGATGCGTCATGTAGCGGTCTCCTATCACACTAAAGCGCGCGTCTTGTACTTATCAGAGTGGTGCGAGCGCCGCAGCACCATCTAGTGAGCATTCCGAGTACTAGGGGTGACTACGATGGACGACAAGTGACTAGCATGCTCCCTAAGGAGCTTCATCCCTAAAATAACTTAGCGTTACCATAGCTAGCAGACAGGATGGTTCAAAAGTTCCGCTATCGCCGGGATGAGCCCCGCTCAGTAGGTCGCGCCGTAGTCGTAGTTTCCACCAGCGTAATCGCATACTCGAAGCTATTTCTTTGAACCATCTGTATCCTCACTGCATCTGTATCCTCACTGCAATGCCAAATGAGTCGTCCGGCGCATTGAACGCGGCTTCTAGGAATTAGGAAAAGAACATTGGTTGGTGCACCAGCGGCATAGCCAGCCAAAATCCACATATATACGTGCCCCCATCACCAAAACTTTGGGCAGCACGAAATTCCCGAAAAAGCTGTATTCCCATTTTGTCTGAGAGAATATCCTCCCAAAAGATGTTCCAGCTTCTAGCAGTTTTTACACAACTACCGGCTAGCTTAGAAGCGCCACGCACAAAACAGAGTGTAAAATCACATTTGCAGTAGAGCTTATGCCCTAGAAGCTTTTCGGTGCATTTGTACGTACGTGGGGTGCCCATATTCCCAGACTGTCGGCCGTATCACATGCAGCCTCCCAATACTACAGCAAGCAGTGTCCGAGTATCAAGTACTTCCACGGAATACATCGCATTACAGTGCAAGCAGGAGCGACCAGCTAAACAGGCATATTCTTGCATACTTTTGCGGTGAAGGCCAAATGTCGCCAGATGACGGAAGGTGCTGCGGTAGCACCCGTCAAAAGCAGCGTTGGGAAGTGCTGTGGGGAAGGCGGGTGGTTTTAACTGTGCTGTCAGTATTCGAATTACTAATTCATTCATATGTGGGGTTTAATGTCCCCAAACCACCATATGATTATGAGAAACACCGTAGTGGAGTGCTCCAGAGGTTTCGACCACCTACGGTTCTTTAACATGCACCCACATCTGAGCACACGGGCATACAGCATTTTCCCCACCATCGAAAATGCAGCCGCCGCAGTCGGGATTCGATCCTGTGACCTGCGGGTCAGCAGCCGCGTACCTTAACCACTACATCACAGCGGTGGGGCCATATGCGGACTACTAAACGTTACTTTTCTATCTGAGTAAGCATTTTCTTCGCTCGAAAGAATTAACCCGAGGCATCCAGGATAATATTTGAAAATCCCAGTTGTATTTTACGTTTAGCGTGCCTTTAAGCGGATAGAGCGCAATACAAGCTTCAATGATGACAGTTTGGGCTTGTTGCCATTGCAGTTGATTGATGTACAAGTAGCTGAATACATTCCTTGCCCAACGCTCCTCCCCCATTTCTCTCGACTCTTCTCAAACTTTACCTTGCTGCTATAATTGATTGATATGTGGGGTTTAACGTCCCAAAACCACCATATGATTATTAGAGACGCCGTAGTGGAGGGCTCCGGAAATTTCAACTACCTGGGGTTTTTTAACGTGCACCCAAATCTGAGCACACGGGCCTACAACATTTCCGCCTCCATCGGAAATGCAGCCGCCGCAGCCGGGATTCGATCCCGCGACCTGCGGGTCAGCAGCCGAGTACCTTAGCCACTAGACCGCCGCGGCGGAGCACCATTGTAGTTGTATGTTAGGAATAGCGCAAGTGGAAAGAAACAAATTATGCTCCGTCATTTTCTTCTGTTTTTCCTTTTCACTTCCACTATTCAGAATGTTTACCAACAGTAGCAGCTACTAATGTTAGCTGATTTCATTCACAACTGATAGCTTCTGTTATGTTTTGTTCTATCTGTTTTGCTGTGGAGAGGTAGAAGTCCATATTACTTCGGCTACTCCATATCAATAAGTTCTCGAGCGAAAAAAAAATATTACTGAATGGTACCCAATAGGAACAATCAGCAAAAAGAAAACGTAGTAGTTCACTTAGACCCGTTGAAATAACAGGCGACTGTGCAGTTTTCTAGCAGCAGTTCACACTGTCATGAAATCATCACACGCACACCTTTCCATTTCCACTCTCGGGATATGCACTAACTCATACTTTCATATATGTCAACCCCTTGCTGTATATCGCAAGTGCTTGTCCAGTCCGGTCTCCACTAAGAAGTCTGTCAGGAAGATTTTCGCCATTTTCTAAAGATGCATCACAGGCCATGGTCCAAGTAATTTCTTTGCGTGAGGTACCGTTTGTCGAAACTTGCTAGTTTCTGCCTTAATTTTTCCCTTTCATTGGCTTACTTTACACATTGCAAAAGAATATGGCGAAAATTTTCTTCTGCATAACCACAGTGGCATTCCGATAGCTGCACCGATGTATTTTGCGCAGCAAGCTGTTTGTGTATGCTACTTCCAGTCGAAGTCTGTGCATTAACGTCGTTAAGGGTCGTGGTACATCTGTCGCCACTAAAAATTTTCTGTGCGGATCAACTTCAAAAAACAATGGTTCCTTTGACTTAGTGCTATCAAACCACTCCCCCATAGAACAGTGGTTAGCTCCTTGCGTTATAGAATTTCGAATACCCGCCCCAGACATAGGGATTACGCAATCATGTCCTTCGTTCAATGCTTTCTTGGTGAGGCTGTCTGCCTCTTCGTTGTCCTTTATTCCAATGTGGCTGCGTATCCATTGCAATACGATGTTATGACCCTGTGCTCTGGCATATTCTACAGTGTCTACTATGCATTGTTCTATTTTGCCATTTTCGTGAAGGGATCTCGCATATTTGATTACCTAAAAGGCGGGTTTGCTATCCATACATAACACTCACTTTCGCGCCCCAGAATTCTCGCAGATAAAGTTAACTGCTACAAAAATAGCCACCAATTCTGATGTCATTGATGAAAATTCGAGATTTATGATGAACATGCTCTCTTGTTGAATTTCTGGTATAAAGACCGCACAGGCTGACGCTTCAGTGCATGACCCATCTGTATATATCTTCGTCTTTTCATTGTGCATTATATGAAAATTATCAAGCGCCATCTGTGCCAACACTACAGACGCGCCATGTCTGCTTTCTTCCGTATACCATCTATTTCACGGACAACGTTCAGAACCGGCAGCGCCTGAGGTGGTTTCGATGGTTTTCCTCGTTAATAGCTTGGTACTGCTACTTCGAATGATGACGCACTAGCCTGTAGTCGCGTTCCCATTCTTGGTGTTAGTTCACCGGATAAAAGATGACTTTCATGTTGCGTGAAAATTCTAAATAAACTTCTAGATTTTTCTCTTACTCGGAGTACTGCCGAAGATGGTTGTCGAGCTTCTGCATACACCAAATCACTGGAAGTCGACCGCGGCAATCCTAGACATATGCTCAAGCTCATTGCCAATAACAAGTGAAGTCTTCTTTCGGTGGAGGCTGTAAGCTCATGCAACAGAGGCAGGGACTAACTCACCATGGGGCGTATCCACGCAACCAGTAGGGCTAACAGCGACTCTGTAATAACCGCCCCATTTAGCCCCGCAAAGATAACGGACGATTGGGATGTCTTGATTCACTTTTTGTTTTAGGGACCGAATATGAGGCGACCATGTGAGTCTCCAGTACAAAATTATACCTAAGAATTTATGAGTTCTTACCACTTGAATAGGCTGGTTTCGCAGAATAATCTGGAAATATCCATGTCGTTTCAATGTAAACGGTAATATAGCTGTTCTTGCCAGACTCAATGCCATACCTCTTCTTGTAAGAAAACTGTCTACGTAATCGAAGCCTTTTAGTAAACTTTGTTGAACATCAAAAACGATAGACCAGATGTTCATATGCTTATATAATCAGCATATACCGAACATCTGATGTTAAATGGAAGATTATACGGAAGCTGCGCCATGCCTGCATTAAATAACGTTGGGCTCAGCGCGCTGCCTTGTAGCTTCGATCAGCAAGAATTTTTGCGAAAGTCGTGCGTACTTCTTGTAATCAACAGAAGGGTCAGTAAAATGCGTAGTACTTGGCGAGATAGAGTTTCACGGAGGGTGTTTTATATGCAAGCACGGCTTGGGTTTTCAGTACCGTTGTCCGTATCATTGTCAATACCTTTGTCAACATCATCTTTCTTTCTTTCTTTCTTTCTTCTTTCTTTCTTTCTTTCTTTCTTTCTTTCTTTCTTTCTTTCTTTCTTTCTTCCTTTCTTTCTTTCTTTCTTTCTTTCTTTCTGTCTTTCTTTGTTTGTTTCTTTCTTTCTTTCTCTCTTTCTTTCTTTCTTTCTTTTTCTTTCTTACTTTCTTTCTTTCTTTCTCTCTTTCTTTCTTTCTTGCTTGCCTTCCTTCTTATCTGTTCTACCATTTATTCATAGACACTAGCTGTTCGCCTACGTGGAAGGAAAGAAGGAAGAAGCAAAACAATCTTATTTGTTCCTGCGAAACGCAACTAGGTCACGCACCCGGCTCAGTCCCACATACGGACCGGCCACTGTCTACATGATGGAATCCTTCTTGTAAAGTGGATCGAAATGAGCAGTCATATGAGTGGTCCCTTCACAGCGTATCCTACTTTCCTTCTTGTCTACTAAGGAGATCGACATATAAATGCAGCGCGGATAGTCGGTCAACAAACGAAAGTCGGCGCTCTCCAAGGGTCCGCTCAAAACAACTCGCAGCTTGCCGTTATGCGTGGTTGAGAGAACAAGATAACGAGCGTGTTTATCTCTAAGCATTTGCAGAGCCAAACAGGCGTCGAGACTAGACGCTTCACTGCAGACGACGCACATTAAAGGCTCAAAAAGAGATCGAGCGTCGCTACATAGATCAGCGCCACCTGATCCTCACGCCAACAACCTCGGCTTAGCAATGGGTGTGCAGACGTCGCGACGCACTCGAGGCCTAATGCAGAAAGATTAAGCGTGACCCATTTCCGGGCCAAGGCGCCTTGCAGTCTCCCAAGTTCGACCTGGGGCTCTTGCTTCGCTTTGATCGAAGAAGCGTACAAGCGACTGCTCTGTTGTTGGTATACCGTGCAATTGCTGTTGTTATTGTCGCGCTAACCCTTGGCCGACCTTTTTGCCTTCATAGAAATGAACTCGTTCCCTATCTATCTGTGTGTATGTGTTGACCTATGTCAGCTGTTTACCTATGTGAATGTGTGTGCGCGCATGTGTGTGCGTGCGTGTGTGTCCAATCGACCAAGAGTAGTGAAATGGAGCACCAGAGTAGTCACACTGCGATCGCAAACTGTAGAGGAGTGGATGCTAGTAAAGCGAACGTACTTTCTCTTTTCGTAATGTAAGGTGATATCGCAGTAAATTTGCCTCCTGAAAAAAAAAGTCCCCAAGCGGCAGCATAAGTTGGAAGACAGCTGATGAGGTGCTCCAAGTTTCTGTTTCTTTGTTTCTCAACACGTATTCATTCACCAACGCTACGTCTGAGATAGCGAATCGTCCAAGTATGCCTGACATTTTGTTTTTTTTCCTTTTCCAGCATGGGTACATGTATACATCCAACCAGAACAAGCAATGATTGTCGCTTTTCTTGATGATGCAATACAACGAATTTCGCAGAAAACGTCGCTGTGTTCAGAACGCTGTCGAACGTGCTATATTGAGTGCACCTCATTTCACTACCGCATACTATCACTATAAGCTAGTGTATACAGGACTGAAACTGGAGCTTGCACAAAACGGCTTCTGATGCTTACACGTCTTCACACTAAAAACTAAAAAAAAGAAATACTCGGGCTTGTAAAATGAACTGGTTCGTCATTTTACGGAAGACCGAAAACGCTCCCAAAACAGCCACACCAAATCAGTGTGTGCAGCTTCTATTCTCAGTGCTTCGTTGATTGATAGACACGATATTTCCCCCTTTATGCATCTCAACGAATAGACCACATGAGCATCGCTTTCTGCTTATCTTCATTTGGCAAACATCAAGCGGTCACTTACTCTCACTGGAAATACTATATACACACAGCGTGTCGTTTTCTAAGCAGGAAATGACAACGCTCTGACAGTAGGTGAAAAGCAAAACGGCGCGTAATCTTGTGCTGTACTTTCGGTTCGAGGCCTTTCTCTCGGCTGCTTCATGGGCGCTTCAATGCAATCGGGGAAGAAACACGCTCTGCCCTGGAACGCATTTGTCAGCAGTTGTTCAGTGATTGTGTTCTCGAATTATTTATTCAATAAATAAAATTTATTTCACCTTCGATAGAACGAAGTGCAAAGTAAAATTGGGCAAACGCGGACAATAGAAAAAAAGGTGACTCTCGAAATACAACATGCGAGTGATGATATATGCGGTTATACTTCGAAACTCGCAGTATCATTTTGCCGAAATAGTTTACTTTAGCGCTTTCCAGCACAAATGGTGGCCACCTCTGAATCACTCACACGTATGAACTTATGTTGCCAAATGTCAAAATACGTGTGCATTCCCCAAACGCTAATGAACTTCCTACAAGAGTACTATGTGCAATCAAGGAAAGAATTGTACGCTCAAAGGTTCGTTTTATTTTTGTTAGACAAAATATTATTGATATCTTACAGACAATCACACCTGGGAAAGTATAGTAAATGGTATCAGAAGTAATTGTAATGTAAATGTGAAACAAAAAAACTGGACACAAAGATAACTAGCTGTGGGCAGGGACCAAACCTTCGAACTTCGAATACCGCATCCGATGCCCTCCCAACTGAGCTACCGTGGCGGCTATCCCCCCGTCCACTCTATGAGGTATATACTCCTCTATAATGTACTGTATGTACCTTTAGATTATTGTAAATAAATAAATAAACAAATAAATAAATAAATAAATAAATAAATAAATAAATAAATAAATATCTGCATTATACTCGAGGGTGTAAGTCAACGCCGCCAGTAGCCTCGAAGACAGGTGTGGAACACTCTTTTTGTGCCTCTTGGGCGTCACGTAGTAGGTGATCTCATTACGAGCTGGCGGCTGACCAACAATATCATGTTTATTGGATATATACCCCTAAAATAGGATAGGGCGAATGCCGCCGTGGTGGCTCAGTAGAGCATCGAACGCGTTATTCGAAAGGACGCAGGTTCGGTTCCTGCCCACAACAAGTTATCTTTTCACCCCCTTTTCTTTCTTCACATTTTACATTACCATTCGGTATAATAAGTTCGTTTATACTTTGTCTGTTAGATCTCGTTATTGTTGTGTCAAACACGAAAAAACGAGTTCTTAAGTATACAATTAATTTTAATTCATTAACGAGGGTCTCGTACTGACAGACTAGGTGCCTTTAGGTCGTATACGAGAGACATTTAGTCAGCTGCCAGCTCGTAATAAAGTTCACGTGCTGCGTGACGCCAAACAGGCTCATAAAAGAGTGTGCCACACTTGCCGCCATCCATGGCTGTATACTGGTGGCACTGACTGACACTCCCACGTTTAATTCACATATATACACAATAAAGTGGCTGGGGGGATAACCGCCGTGGTAGCTCAGTTGGTAGAGCATTGAACACGTTATTCGAAGGTCGCAGGTTCGGTTCCTTCTCACAGCAAGTTATATTTTCGTCCACTTTCCTTTCTTCACATTTACATTACAATTACTGCCACATAATTGCCTGTAAAATCAGTGTCCGATGAAGTACGATAATGCAGTATATTTTCATTGTATATATTGCACTGCATACATTGTTGGTTTATCTAAACTGTTTATTGTGTAAGAGGTCGAGGGAACCAAACGGCCCCTCAGTTTCACGTATAGTAGGACGTGAAACCATCGACGTCGCTTTTGAAGCAACGAGCTGCATGGTGTAGAATCGTGTGTAGTGTTTCAAGCGTGAAGTGCCGATACGTTTTTGTAAAACTTTGGAGCCAAAATGTACGTCGAGTGTGCAGCAGTTCGCATGCATTGAAGTTTCACCCCGTTGGGGCGCGCGACGGAACTGTGCACATTTCAGGTAAAATGGGATTCGGAGGTGTAAACTAAAAGCCAGAAAGTTGCGAGAGTTGTCCAGTTTGAAAGTAAAAGATATTTCAGCATTGACATGCATTTATCAAAGGTAGATGGTATATTTTTAACAGAAAAGTGATAAATTATTTTACTAGTTTGCAGCAAGAAAAAAAGATTGAACGGATATTTTCATGACATTATATAATGTGCAGCCAATTTTAATTTCGTCGCCATTTGCCACAAAACTCCAAGCTGTTTCAGTGCTTCTGACGCAGACTTTGCTGTTCTTTCACTGCGAAGTTATATTTGAACGATTTCGATCATGCGGTGTGCGGAGTCTTTACAAGGCATTTCATTCAATTGCTAGGAAAAGCCGAGAGAATGAGACGATAAATGCCGTGGATACGGCCGTGGCTTTCAACGAAGTAATCCGACCAGCTCTTTTTCCTTAAAGGGGGCACGGGCGCAAGCCGATAGCGCCCAATATAAATACTCCCGCCTACAATACGACTCAACAGCGCGATGTAACGCGTGGCCGAGATAGTGGAGCTACGAGCGCACAGCGTGCGGATCAAGTTTGTGTCGATGAAGAGAGAACAAAGTGTCGAAATGGGCGAACTCTTTTTCGGGGCTAAGAGGACAACATTTCCACGAAAATTTGCTTTCTCATCCGGATGAGATTTCTGGTCATTTTCGGGGAAAAGCGGAGCTCAATCGCGCTTCCGAAGTGGTCGACCGAAGCCTGAAGACTCGACGGTATTGCAACGTGATTATATATATATATATATATATATATATATATATATATATATATATATATATATATATATATATATATATATATATATATATAGAAGAGAAGACACACAACTTAGCGGCTGCCTTAAATTTATTGTCAACGGTTCCGACCAGTGGACTCACGTTTGACCCAATCAAAAACATCTCCAGTGTATATATATATATATATATATATATATATATATATATATATATATATATATATATATATATATATATATATATATATATGCGTGTGTGTGTGCGTTTACAGATAGAGAGATAGCCGCTTATGGTTCCCTTTAATTATTTTCTTACATAGAGCCTTTACGAATTCACGAACCATGCAAGCGAAGCGAGAACAGTAGTTTCGTTGCACGGATAAAATTAACTCCATGCGCTTAGTAAGCTGAAGAATCAATGGATGGTAGTAGTAGTAGTAGTAGTAGTAATAGACTTTTATTCAGCCAAATTTACAGGCCGAGCATTTCGACCGCCTGTGCGATCAGTCGACGCTGTTCTTCTTCCCCTTCGGCGCCGATCCAATCGAGCCAGGAGGTGATGGAAAGGGATGGTGGAGGGTAATAGTTGGATTGCTGAGCAGTTGGGCAGTAAAACAGGCAGTGTGACAGGTCAGCGTATGGGGAAGGACAATTAGGACAGCAGGGGTTAGACCTATATTTATAAAGGAAAAGGCGAGAGGGGGTTATCAAGCAGTTCATTTGGATGTGCCGTAGAGTTCGAGCCTCCAGTGCCGTGAGTGATGGATGAGGGGGAGGGTAAAGACGCTTGTCGAGCCTGAGCTGGAGATATACCTCCTTGATAGTGTGACGCAAGGAGATCTGCCCATCATTATTCTCGGAGCTCTCACTGTCTTCCGAAGGTGTGGGCCAGGGAATGAACGGTGCCCGGTGCAATATATCGCGGGCAAGCTGATGAGCTAGCTCATTGCCGTTAATACCCGAATGCCCAGGAACCCAGCGGAGGAAGACAGTGGAGGGTTGAAGAGCAGAGGCCGCTCGCTCGACCTCCTGTTGAAGAGCAGGGGGCAACGTGTTGTTCTGTATGTGACGGATGGCGGCGTGAGAGTCGGAGTAAATCGTGTACTCGGGGAGAGAAGGGAGGAAGGAAAATGACTGCATGGCGTGGACCATGGAAAGGACCTCGAGCGAAAGTACATTTGGCGGGTGTAAGTATGGCCCGCTGGTGTGCGTGTCAGGTGACGAAAGGTGTGGATGGTAGATAACGTAGCCACACGAGCCCCGAGGAGCCATGTATGAGGCATCCGTGTAGGCAACTCCCTGTGTAGAGAGAGGAGGAGAATGATGCTGTGCTGCCGCATGACGCCAGCCGGCGTGAAGAACGGGAGACATATTGGATGGGAGGGGAAGGATGCGAAGGTTAGAAGCAGCGGTGCTAGCGGCAGAAGGCAAGGTGGGCACGGAAACGGGAATGTGAGGGATACCAGCTTGGGCTAATAGCCATTGGCCTTGACGAGTGAGAGAAAGACGGGCAATCTGAGAGTCGTGGTGCAGAGAAATAAGAGAACGTAATGGATGGAAGAGGCCTGTGGCGAAGAGCTTTGTGGTAGAGGTAGTGAGAGGGAGGTTTAGAGCTGCCTTGTAGAGGCCTAATAGAGCTCTTTCAAGTGTGTTGAGTTGCGTTTCGGTGAAATGAACGTAGGGTACAAAGTACAAGAACTTGTTAAGGGCAAGCGCATGCGCAACCCGGCACGCATGAGCCTCGTGGAGCCCCGACTGCCGAGTGACAACGCGTCGCAGGAGGTGGGCCACCGAGTGGCAAGTCCTCACAGCGTGATGTAGGGCCTGCGCGTTTTTTGTCGCGTGCAAAGGGAAGCCAAGAACTTTGCATTGCTGAACAGTGGGGATGAGAGAGCTAGAAAGATGTAGGGAGATGAGGGTATTGTGGGAGCGCTGGTACGCAGACCGGTTTAGCAAAAGTAGTTCACATTTCTCCGGTGCAGGGGACAGGCCAGCAGTAGCGAGAAAGGAAGCGATAAGGTCCAGGCCACGTTGCAAAGTATCCTGCACGTGGCCGGGACATCCAGACGTACACCAGAGAGTGATGTCGTCTGCATAAAAAATATGGTGGAGGTCAGGTATTTGGGACAGTTGGGAGGCAAGGGGGGCCATAGCCATATTAAATAGAGTAGGAGATAGTACGGCACCTTGAGGAGTGCCGCGGGTGAGGGAGTGTGGGTTAGACAAATGAGTATCGACTCTGAAGCGAGCAACTCGATTGGAAAGAAATGATTGGATGTAAGAATACATGCGGGAGCCACATGACAGGGAGGAGAGCTGAGCGAGTATGTGGTCATGACTCACGCCATCGAATGCCTTCCGTACATCGACGGTTACAAGCGCATGGATCTGACTACGAGAAGGTGAAAGAAAAGTATGCTGAAGAACAAGGAACATGTCCTGCGCACAAACGTGGCGTCGGAAGCCAATAAGAGAAGGAGGGAAAAACTCTTTCGCCTCAATAAAATCAGACAGTCGAGTCAAGGCCATTCGCTCAAGAGTCTTGCCAACGCATGACGTCAAAGAGATAGGGCGAAGGTTAGAGAGAGATGGAGGTTTGCCGGGCTTCGGAATCATGCAAATTAGAGATGATGTCCAAGAGCTTGGAAGACAGCCGCTGTTCCATGCTTCATTGAATGTGTGTAAGAGAAATTCCTTCGCGTTGTCGGGGAGAATACGTAATGTAGTATATGTTATCTCATCCTCACCGGGTGCCGAGCGGGTAGATTGAGTGGCTAAGGCAGCTTCCAGCTCCCTGAGCGTGAATGGGCGGTCCAGGTCTGGGTTAGCTTCGCCACAGTAATCTGGGTAGGAAGGTGTGAGAGGGGGTGGGAGATACAGAGATTTTAAATTTTCAAACACATCAGAGGGAGTCCCTTGAGTGAGAGCTTTAGCTAGGGTGGGAGCAACGGCAGGCTTGGTACCTAAGAGAGACCTAAACAGAGACCATGTAGAGCGCGAGTGCAGTGCGGAGTCAAGGCCGTCACACAGCGTGTTCCAACGAGAGTGCTCGAGAGAAGTGCCGTAAGCGATAATTTCAGCCCGCAGAGCATCAATTCGGAAGGAAAGTTGGAAGTTATGTGGCTGGGAGCGGAGAGCGCGTTTCAAACGTTTATGACGTCGCCATAATCGGAGGAAGTGAGGATCAGGGTCAGGAATGGGCAGTTGAAAACGAGCGCGGCGACTACAGGATGTCATTGCTGCGGAGATCCACGACGTCCAGTCGTCGTAAGTTTTAAATGAGTCAGACAAAAGGTTATTACGGAATGCTTCCCAGTCAGTGTGAGCGACTCGTTGTTTCCGCCTATTGTGGGAAAGAGGGATGGTGATGTGTATGAGAAAGTGATCACTGAAAAAATTTTCAGCGGAGACCTGCCAGTGAAAAGGAAGGGAACTCCGAGAGAACGTAAGATCGGGTGTAGTGGAACGCTGTGAAACAGTGCCCGCTCGAGTAGGGGTGTCAGGAGTATTAAGAAGGGTGAGATGGCGTTCCTGGGCGAGGCAGTGTAGAAGGCGACCTGGTTTGAGTGTTTGGGGGTAACCCCAGAGCCTATGAGGAGCATTAAAGTCACCCCCAAGGAGGATATGGGTGGTCGATGGAAGGGAGTGCAGGAATTTGCCAAGAGCACTAAACAAAGAGGACGTGACAGAGGGGTTGTAAAATATTATCAGAGCGAGAGAAATACGGGTAGAGGGTTGGTAATAGACCACACCAACTAAATGTTTCAGGAGGGGGGAGGGTACGTCTAGTGGTTCAACGAGAACGTCATTGCGTACATAAATGGACGCAAGTGGCTTTCCCGTCGTAGCGTGATATGCACGGTAGCCCGGGACGGCAAGGGCCGCCCGAGTCTCCTGTATAAGGAGAAAATGGGGTAATGTTTGGCGGGTGAGAAGATATTGATGGAGAGGGGTCCTATTATGACGAAAGTTGCGGCAGTTCCACTGCAAAATATCGAGGTCTTTTTCACGCGCCATCTAGGTCTTTGGAGTAGAGGAAGCACCTACGCGTGCGCGTTCCTTCTTTTTTGCCGGGGGAAGTGACTCCTGCAGGGAGTTAAGCATATAGGTGAAAGATTCCAGTTGCTTAGATTGGGTTTCGAGGGTCGTAAGAATCCGGACAATTGAATTTTCCAGCTGGACCAAACGAGTGTGATGCGCAGTGGTGGTGGTTTCGACCATGTCGGCCAATTTGGTTACATGGGAGCTGGAGGTCGGGGCGGTGAGTGTGGTGAGTTGCTTATTTAGCTCCGTGAGTTGAGAGGTAAGAGAGGATGTGGTAGTTGCGAGTGTCTGCGTCAGTGCAAGTATTTTCTGTTGTAGCTCATCGGAGACGCGTTGTTGCTCGCGCTGGTTGCGCTCCAACATAGCCAGTCGCAGATCGAAGGAGCGGCTCTCGTTACTTGAAAATGGTGAAGGTGTGTTTGATGAAGAAGTGCACATGGGAGGTGTTCCCTTAACCTTAGCGGCGTATGAGCCCGGGGGGGATGTTGCGGGAGGTGATAGGAGCTCATGCGCTGAAGAGGAGGGCGGCGAAGGCTGAGTGGCTCGGCGCATGGCTGTGCGACGGAGAAAAGCTGCTTTGGCTCAGTCGCGTTGCTTAGCTAGAAGGTAGGGGCAGGTGGAGTCTAGAGATGAGTGGGTGTTGACTTGGCAATGGATGCACCAGGGTTGGGCGCAAACGTGAGCATCGGGATCTGCTGGTAGAGGAGACGCACAGCGGCGGCACTTGGCCGGAACGCTGTGTTGGGGGCATTGATGAGCACGGTGCCCTATAGCAAGGCACCGAGTGCAAGTAGGGGGCTTGGGTTTATGTGGACGGCATCGGAAAGAGACGCGTTTGAAGTACACAAAGCGAGGGATGATGGTTCCAGCAAATGTTATGAGGACGGATTCAGTGGAGCCCATCATACGTGCAGCGAGTATATCTGAAGTAAAGGATTCGAGGTCATGCAAGAGCTGAGATGTTGTGAAGTGACCACCGACGTTGTGTATGACGCCGAGACATGATATTGGAGGACTGAGGGCATAGGGCTTAATGGTGATCGGCTTACCATTAAGTTCCAGACTTGTGAGGGAGAGTAGGAGGTGGGCAGTGAGAGGTGAGTGCGTTTTCAGAAACACAAGGCTCTGAGCAGGTTTGGCTTGAAGGGTGACCTCTGCACTGGTCTTGGGAGAGAGATTTGCGGCGGCTATGATGGTAGAAAGCAGGTCATAGAGAGGCAGTTTCGGCGTGAGTGTTCCGGGTGGAAGTTGGATTCCGACGGTGATGAGCTCGGAGCGGGGGCGGGCGGTCGAGGCAGGTTTTCGATTGGCACTAACGGTATTCCAGCTGCCTTCAGGGGATGGCGTATTGTCTTCGTTGACTTGCGATGCCGTGAAGCCCATTTCTGTCGATAAGTCGTCAGCTGAAGTGATGGAAGGCAAAACTTCGGCGATAAAAGGAACGACGCTCGTCGAAACGCGCTTGTCGACAGACTCGGAATTTCCAATGGGTAGGCCAGACGCAGATAAGGTGGGGAGAGCAGCAGGCGTGGTTGATTGCAATGCCAACGCTGCATTACGGCTCTCGGGCTCCGACGTTTGCGTGGCTATTAGGCTGAGAGTAGCAGAGACGCCACCAGCGTTGCACGTTGCTGGACCATGCGCGCTGTTGAGGAACGCTGCCTGTTGCTGTATTGTTGTCGGCGCGGGGCTGGTGACATTGCAAGATGTTGACAGTGGAGGCACGGCTGTATCAGCGGTACGACCGGAGGAGGCTGGGCTTACCGACAGGGCGTCTGTTGTCGTTGGTGTCGAGTGCTGGGCAGGACTCTGCATCGTGGAGGTGCAGGCGCGGCGCGTTAGGGTTAGCGCGGCGCCGCGCCGCTTCGTACTTTTGAAGGGGCCTGGGGGGCCAGCCTGGGGTCGGACCGGGGCCCGGATGGTGTCGACATGTCCCGGAAGTCTTCTAGAAGGAATAGTGAGCTTGTACAGACACGGGCGGGGCCCGGTAACGGGCCAAGAACACGTGAAAGTGGAGCGCTGTATGCGGCCAGCCAAACAAAACGGCGCCACCTGGCGGTCTCCCCAATGGATGGTATACTTGTCGTATATAATTCGCTTACAGTGACTGATCGACAAAGTTGCAAATTCTTATGCCTATGACGTATATCAATGATGTGGTTGAGAAAAATGTTTGTAAATATCTATCTATCTATCTATCTATCTATCTATCTATCTATCTATCTATCTATCTATCTATCTATCTATCTATCTATCTATCTATCTATCTATCTATCTATCTATCTATCTATCTATCTATCTATCTATCTATCTATCTATCTATCTATCCATCTATCATAGGCAATAATAAAGAACATCTTAATAAAGAACAGACCTAATCAAACATCAATAGTTATCTAAACCAACCATATTACTATTTATCTATACAGAACGACTGAAACATAACTAGACAGAGCAGCTTCGCTTTTAAAATAGAATAGCTGACAGCAAACAAGTTTACGACAGTCAAAACCGACTACTCAGGTCATGCAAACTCCGCTTCTCTGTGCCACACATAAAGAGTGCAGTGAAGTGTAACTAGCCCTTACGTGAACAATGACATTCAAACTTCCGCTACCACTGCATCATTATTTGGAGCGCACCGGGGTGCGAAACTTGTCCGGCCCTCATTATGGCAGCGTGATGCATGTGTGCTCTTAGCCATCATTCCCCGGGACCATCGCACCCCAAATGAGGAATGACCGAGTTTAACGTCCCAAAACACCTTCTATACCCTACGCGAGTAACAGGCCCCATGCAGTGGGTGACTATATGTAGACTAACTAATTACCGGAGGTTTACTTAACGATCATACAAAACTCAGCGTCCTTTGTATGACGTTGCATTTATACATCGGTTGTTTTTGTGTTTCTCGAGTGTTCGCGTGGCATCACAAGTTTGCCTCCTTGGATGACGTCACACCGGAAGTTAGATGGTCAATTCATCCTCAATTCACCGCGAGAAAAATGGACACAAATTGAGGCCACATTGTTAACTGCAAATAGTGCAGTGTCACCGTCATCTGTAAGCGTGTGGTGGGATCCGGCCTACAGACAACATATTTATGTACACGATCCATTCAACACAAGACGTTGGCATCAGGGTTTTGGGGGTTGCAAACTAACGCCGGGGAAAAGGCACATGCCAGTGCCTCACGAACATTGTTTTAACGCGATGCTTACTTTGTTAGCCTCTCCCTGTTTTTTTTTTCTTTTTGCCGTGGCGGCAAATGCTGCTGCTATAGAAGAGCTTCTGTTATAACGAACAGGTGGCACTTACAACATGCAGCACATTCGGCGTGATGGCACAGGTAATGTTACGGCATTTTCAGTTGGTCAGGCCACTTCCCGGTGTGTACTAGGGATCACAGGTTCACTTGCGGTTTCTTCTATTAATCTCTATGTGCCCTTCCGGATTTTTTAAGCCGGCTTCAAGTCAAGAGCTTTTGGACCTCTAAGACTAGTTCTGTCGCGAATAGTCCTCGAAATCTCGAACATCGCTTCCTTTAGCAACAAAAGAAAAGTGTACGAAGAAGCCCATAAAGTCGGGGCGAGTCGTTATCTGAGAACTGGGTCAATTACGAATATTCCAAAAAGTGTCACAATATCCCATTTGCCACAGGCATGCAGCTAGTTTTCTTCCTGCAGTCTTTCATTGCCACGATGGAAACAAAATATCAAAGGTGTAGCTATCCCTTTGACATTAGGACCTTAATAAAGTTTCTTGTCTGCTTCTAGAGCCTAGGGTCAAAGCAACAAAGGTTTACTTATGTTTAAACCCGCAAGATTCCAATACGCGTGTTTCCGGAAGTCAGAAGAGCCTAAGAAAAGAAAAAGAGTGAAGAAAATGAAATCCGTTCGCACACGTTTGCGAAACCGGGAGCTCCACCGCGCCAATCGATAACATATAGCTTTTTATCCGTGCGCGTCATTCGTGGAATATTACCATACCCTACCCGGAAGCAGTCAGACGACTTATGAAAAAAAAACTGTAATAACCGAAACCTGCACCCATGATGGGTAACTGCTCAGACGATGGTTAGGTTAGCGTAACTTCTTACCGAACCGCCTGTCATGCGGTACGTTACTTTGAGATCGTCGATCAGTCTGATTTTTGCTACGCTGTCATATCGCACGTGGAGGAATACAGTAGGGGAAAGAAATTAGTAAACAAAGATGTTGCGCATCGAGACCCAGACGGGCCAGCAAAAATTTGTTTTCTGTTTAGCTTGCTGTTGCCAGTGGAGTAAGAGAGAGAATGAGATTTACTGAAACGCCGTGGCGCGGGTTTTTCGTGATAAGGATATATGAATTATTTCGCCACTTCCTCTTGAGGGCTTAAACACGCTTAAACTTGCAGTACAGCAATAGAAAACACAGAAAAAAATGAGTATAGAATGACTATACCGGCCATTTGTTGCGGGTGGATGATCGAAGAATATTAACGTTCTTCCGCGAAGTAGTGTCAAAAGAATATTTAAAATGAGTCCCTTGAATAAATACCCCTTTTTCGTACATCTGCGCTTTCATAGCGGGATATTTGTCCCGGGAGACTTGATCCATCTTAGAAATATGTGCGCGTTTGTTGGTCAGCAGCCACCTCGCGGAAAAATTTACACGCCACTCTGGTAAGAAAAAACAAACAAACTTGGAGCATGCTTAAAACTTCATCATCAAGATTATAACGCGATAGAGTAATCGTACTCCGTCCGCTTCGCCTTCTCAATTACTAGTCTCGTTTCGGTCCTCGGTGCATGCCTCGACCGCGCCGCGAGAAAGCGAACGACCACGTGCATGATATTGCCTGTTTTGAAAAGAATTGAATTGAATCAAATTTTCATTCACATAAAAATAGTTTACAGATTACAACAGTCTCATAAGTGCACCTGGATTGGGATTCCCAAAACAAATATTTTGAAGAAAGCAAGCCATTCACCAACAAAAATAGAGTACAAACACAAATATTGTACTAAATTTATAACACATGAAGAACTGATTATACCATGTTGTATTTACAGAGCTCTGAAAATGAATATAGATACGGACCGAAAAAAAGAGGAATAAAAAACAGAAATGCGTTTGAAATAAACATCGTTTAAGAGCATATCAAACTGCAAAGCGATAAAAAAAACATATGAAAAAAAATAATTACATTAGGACACTTACAAAAACTAATCATGACATACGTATCTGGAGAGCATAAGAACACCGTGTAAGGACAAAAAGAGGATAAATTTAAATGCATATATACGTAAACAATCTATGTAAATGAGCTTTTTAATGTATCCTAGATTGCCTACTGCAACGTCAATTGTTAAGCTCCCACTACGCCACAATTCTTCCTTCTGCGAATCCATAAAGGACGCCGTAAGAAAACACACCAACCTATATGCAGCTGCTCTCTATATTGAAGCTTCTGAAGCTGATGACGATTAAGTATGTCTGAGCGCTTTGCAATGATTGAGCCTTTAAAAGACTCACTTGTTCCGCTATTCCTATGTTTTGACGCCTGGCACGATTCTACACTCCTGCCACGCAATATATGATGCGTTACGGAGACTCCATCCACTACATGACATTCATATAGTGTACCTTTTTTTTGGAAAAAAAATTTCAAAATATAGCGTGACCCTGTGGTAAAACATCTGCTTGCTACGCAGACGTTCTTGGTCTGGTCCTCATTCAGAGCCCAAAAATTTTATTACTTCTTTTATCAGCACCTTTCTCGATTTCTCGGTCTCGGACAAGATGATTTTTCGCTCGCAACAAACGACGCCGATGCTGACACCAAAATTTCTGCGAAAGAAAAATTTATAGCACTATCGCGTTAGGAAAAAACTGTTGGCTCATTGCCTTGACTTAATATATATGTATACGAGTGGCGCTGGCTAACGTTATCTGTGTTTAATTGACATAAATGCCCAGCGAAGTTGACGAGGGAGCGCCTTTATTCGTAGCTGAACTGATAGAGAGCATCGGACGTGAAATTCGAAGCTTGTGGGTTCGGATAACATCGAAGAAAACCGTGATGTTCCCGTCCACATAATTATTTTCGATATAAATCATAATCACTACACTGACGATAGCAAGCTATACAAATACTGTCCCCTATGCTTTTCTCGCCAAAATTGTCAGCTATAGGTTAGTTGGTTTAGTCTAACCAAACAGAGTCAAGTTAACCGCCACCGGTTTTGTGACGGCAGCAGCCCCGCGGTGACAACGAGAAACGAGAAATGCGGAAACGCTGGATCAGAAAAAAAAGGAGGGGGGGCGAAGCTAAAGAAAAAAAACGTGTTTTCGTCGAAAACAGACAAGAGCCAACACGCGCAGAAGCGCGTTAAAACGAGTGGCCCCAATCGATTCGCGGCACTGTAAGGTTTGCGCTGCGTCGTTTTTCATGTGTAACCACCGTTTCGCTGCATTCTCATGGCGTACGGTATGCTGATTTTTGCCATTCTTCTACAGAGTGTGATAAGCGGCTTTTTGTATTTTCTCGATCGCGCACCTACTAAGCGAGTGCAGCCTTCATCACACGGGTCAACGCGGGTCAGCCGGAAATCCATCGACCGATACAAAGCCAAATTCTTGGAAAAAAAATCACAGCATATCGGCGAAGTGCATGATGATGAGTGGAGCGAAGCTGATGATGATGATATGTGGGGTTTAACGTCCCAAAACCACCATATGATTATGAGAGACGCCGTACTGGAGGGCTCCGGAAATTTCGACCACCTGGGGTTCTTTAACGTGCACCCAAATCTGAGCACACGGGCCTACAACATTTCCGACTCCATCGGAAATGCAGCCGCCGCAGCCGGGATTCGAACCCGCGACCTGCGTGTCAGCAGCCGAGTACCTTAGCCACCAGACCACAGCGGCGGGGCGAGTGGAGCGAAGCATCGGTCAGTGCATGCGCGCTTCCGTCCATTCATTCATTCTTGCTTTCGTCCATCCGTGCGTCGGTATGTGTGAGCGTCCATGCATCCGTCCATGCGTTCGTCCGTTTATCCATGCGTCCGTTCATATTGCGAACACTCTAAGTACCACCATCTCGCATATTTTCATTATATATTCACTATAATGAAGTACCACCATCCAGCGGACATTTCAAGGACTAAACAAGAGATGGCGCGGCCGCACTAGAGGAGTAGTATTGAAAATTGGGCAAGAACATCAACGGCAGCAGAATTGGCAGCACTTCGTGCCGCGTTGCAATTTGTAGTTGATCAGCCTACGCGCAAGTGGACTATTTTCTGCGACTCGAAGGCGGCACTGCATTCTCTACTATCAGCCTTACGCCGTGGACCACACGAGCAGCTGGTACTAGAGATAGCAGAGATTATACACCACCTGACTGAGAAAGGGCACCAAATTACATTTCAGTGGTTGCCCAGTCACTGCGGAATCATCGGCAATGAACGGGCCGATCAAGCCGCGCGCTCAGCCCACACAGAAAATCATAAACTGCGTCTACCACTTTCTAGGACGGATGCTGCACGAGAGCTCCGCAGACTTGCTCGCCGGCAAACCACATCGCAATGGAATCAGCCGCACTTCAAGCCTGCCCGACTGTACTCGCTTGACCCTACGCTAAGTCTTCATGTCCCGTCGAGGCTTCGCCGAGCAGACCAGACCCTGTTATGTAGGCTGTGGTTGGGCGTTGCATTTACCAACGCCTACGCTTTCCGCATTGGGATGGCCGACACCGCAGCCTGTGGCCACTGTGGCAAGGAGGAAACCATTCAACATGTTCTTTGTGAGTGCCTAGCGTATAGTAGGTGGCGACTATGCCTTCGCAGGGAACTCAACAAATTAGATGATCAGCCTCTGTCGGAGCAGGAAATTCTGCAGTATCGTCAGGATGCGACTTCACAGAAGAGGGCCCTGAAAGCGCTGCTGAACTTTTTGCGATTGACCGGCCTTGCTGAACGGTTGTAGCTGGGACGCCCTTCCAGTGTGTGTTTTCGTTTTTTTTTTTATGAGTGCGCGTGCGTTTTTTTTTTCTCTCTCTCTAACCCCTCTTTCTTGCCCCTACTTCCCCACCCCCAGCGCTGGGTAGCAAACCAGATGCCAATATCTGGTTAACCTCCCGGCCTTTCCTTTCTCACTCACTCTCTCTCTGGGCAAGTGGGTAACGATTCATTTTTTAGGGTAAACAGCGCGAAATACGAAGACAGAGAAGTAGGAAGGCACAGCTTGTCCTGTGTTTTCCTACTTCCATGTCTTCGTATTTCGCGCTGTTTACCGTAAAAAAAAAAACGAACTATATGGAGGAGCGGATCATACGCATTTTCTAACAGCCTGCACTTCGTGTCTAGTTCCCACCTTTCACAGCCTTCAATACATAGCACTGCGGCCCAACCCTCGCTAAACCTTGCTAAAACCAAGGAGGTTACGCCCAGCGAGTTTAACGTGGCAACCCTTTCTGGTCAGAGAGTGCTCAAAAAGCGTTTTTTATACTAGTTTTTTATTACTAAGCATCAAATTCAAGGCAAACTTTATTGGAGGTCAAGTCACCGATACTAGTCTCTGTAGGTTATTTCATTAGAAACAACTAAATTTTAATTTATCATTAACATGCGCGTACTTCAAATGCACTTGGGTGCGCGCGTGCCACTCCTCTAATTCGACCATGGAGGCGGCTACCTACTACTACTACTACTACTACTACTACTACTACTACTACTACTACTACTACTACTACTACTACTACTACTACTACTACTACTACTACTACTACATCCCAGACGCATGGCCCACGGATTAAAGGCTAACTACGGCGATTTTTAGAGGTCAGTGGATCTCAATGAAATCCACTGGGTACGTTCATTTGCACATTTAGGTCATTCATGCCAAATTACCGGCTTGAGATATGCGCTGATTGTTCGCAAATGAATTGTAAAGATTGCCTCGAAAAGCTCATCGCGCTTGACAGAATTATTGGCAACACTTTCTGTGTGACGTCATCTTTGGTATGTCAACGGAAGTGACGCTGACAATGGCATTGCTACTTTGGCCGCTACAGCGTTTATTGCGCTGGCCATAAGACGACGGAGGCAGCGTTTGGCACGCGTATAGCACTGGAAAGCTTTCTTTCCTCCTTTGTAGTGTTTGGCCGGCGCATCGCTGCTCAGGCTTTCGCAGTTTTCATACTACGCGCAGGCGGAACCAGTCTACGGCCCCCGGTTCTTACCAAATAGTACGTAATACGCAGACAGGGCGCCCGGTCGAGTTTCTGTTTTGGTTTTGCACCTTGTAACTTATTAAAAATTATTTTTAAATTTCCTGAGCACTTCAGCTATTGCGCTCGTGACAACAGTGTCTCGGGAACATAAAAACACCATTACCTCGACATGGTCAAAAAATCGCCGGAGTTGGCCTTTAAGGAGCTTCGCCTTGTAAAGTAGCACATACACTGACTTCAGCGCGTACCTATGTATACAAACAACTATACTCGGCGACAACTTTCTGTGGCAGCACAGCGAAGGCTACGAAGCCCAAGCACGCACTTTTTTGCTACGCTTCTGCATGTAGTCCATTCAGGCTAACTTTTGTATACTGCGTAGTATAACGGGAAATATAAAAAAAAGGCAGATCCCACGTACAGTGCAAATCGATGATATGCGAAGCACAAATGAGAAATGTTGATATGTCACTTTAAAATCTGCTCAACGTTACGAGGTAGAGGTAATTGATGCCGTACATGACTTCCGTGTCATGATTATCATGTTTAGATGTGTCGTTTACCTTCCTCATCTATTCAGGTAACGTGATACCAAAAATATAGTATATGTGGAGCTGGCAAAACGACCGTCAGCACGCTATGAGCGTGGTATGTTGTCATGTTCTTACATGATACGCGTGTCAGAATTATCATGTTTGCACCAGTCATATATTTCGTCATCCATCGACGACACGTAACACCAAAGCTGGTTTATGTGGAACAAGCAAAACGGCCGCAAGTGCATTATGAAGGACCCAATATACTTCAATGGAGCGTTGACGCGCACGCACACTGGGTACAGTGACGCTACGTTAGCAAAGCACGAGCACTCTATAATCTGACGCCAGGCGCGACTATAGCGTCTGTCGGCGCGGCTCGACGGCAACTGGTGCGAAATGGTACAATGCTGCATTTCGCGCTAATGCGTTACGCAGACAACACTGCGTCTCCCTCTTTTCGTGATGCGCGTGATGTTGGATGCGCTTGCGATAACGAAACCAAAATCGCACGAAAACAGATTACTTGGCGTAGTAACACATGTGCAGAAGCTCCGCCCACGTAGCTTTGTCTGTGCTCAAGGAGGATTAAAGAAAAAATTGCTGGAGTGGAAGCTCCCGCAATGCCTTGCCAGCAGAAGTGAAGCCACCTTTTGCCACTGCCAAGATGACGGAAACACGCTCTTTTCTGATGGTGCCCACTTAAAGATCAAGTGGCTTTGATATGTTGGTGTAAATGCTACGTTAGTTCTATATTGAAAGATAGTTGGGCAATATGTGACTCGAAAGAGCTCCCACATTAAACTCGTTGGGCGTTGTAGGGAAACGCTTCGTTTTTAATCGCTGAACGGTGATAATTTATCATGCCCCAAGTAAGATGGCCGCCACAGCCGCCCTCTTGCCAGAGGAACGGCTTCACTCCTAGGCAATCATTTCCACTCCAGCGATTTCCTTCTTGGCTGTGCTGCCACAGAAGGTTGTCCCCGAGTATAGCTGCTTTTTTTTTGTAGACGCCGCATTGAACACCACATTGCGAGTGTATAAGTTGGTCCACCTATGTGGTACAGTGGCGTGCGATTTGAAGGCTATCACACGGGCGTCGACCTGCCTAACGTTGCAGGGACCAATACCAGCACGTTTCGGAACCGTGAAAGTCCAGATTGCGCATTGTTTCTGACGACAGCCATCCTGTTTAATAAGCTCGCAGAGTAGACTATAGCCACGCGCGCACACGCTTTTTTCCTCCACTTTCAATGGCCGCTCGATAACTTAGCATGAAACTAGGACCACATACGCAATCAAAACTCCACAAAAAAAGCGAAAGTAGGTCATTTTCACCATCTAGGAGCTTGGGCCATTTGGTTAGTAGTCTGCGCAGATCGACTCCCTCGCGTATGCACCACAATTCGCTCCCGTTATAAATATCACCACTCGGCGAGAAGCGGAATCGCGTCCCCCGCTGGCGTTCCTATTATGTCGGAATCCGGCTTCGTACGGTTAAGAGTCCGAACGTAGTCTGCGAGCCCGACGCGACCACCCACTAGGCGGCATCGATTGTTTCTGAAACTCGCTCACTGCTTACAATGTCCTCAGACCATTTTGCCCCCATTTCCCGCTGTGCGTGGTCTTTCTTTATATCCTTTGATTTAGGCAGTACAAATTGTTCCAATTCTGAGGGGACTTCCGTGGTGTTCCCAGCTATGTACGAGACGCTCGTCTTAGGCAGAGCTAGACGATGTACTCTTCAAAAGAGTGGTAAGTTGGGCCAGTTGGTATATTAAATGCTCGGATTTTGCATCTCAAGGACACGATATGATTATGAGAGACGCCGTAGTGGAGGGCTCCGGAAATTTCTGAGGTTCTTTAACATGCACCAAAATCTGTGTACATGGGCCTCAATCACATCACCTTCATTGAAACACGGCCGCCGCTGCCGCGAATAGGTCACGTGACCTTCCGATCTGTATATATTGAAGCACCGTATCTGCTAGACTACTGCGGCAGATGGGCTATAGTTGGTATAGATGCACACTAATGAATAGTGTCGTTGTTCTTTTTTAGGGGCGAAGCTCCTTATAGCGGCACCCGTTCGTCCCTCGTAGCCGCTGTAGTGTGTAACAAGTATAACATTTTGACATCCAAAGTGGTGCCGGTAAGAGATTTCTTCTGTGCGTTATTGAACAATAAAAAATAGTGCTCAATGTACAAGCCAATGGCTGCTAATGGGGAATGAGCGACAGGAGCATTCGGCTTTTAGTTAACGCGCCCGCTGCGATCCCCATTAGCAGCCATTGACATGTACATTCAGCACTATTTGATAAGAAAGGGTTGCTACGTTATACTCGCTGGGTAACCTCCTTAGCTATGGAAAGGTTTAGCAAGCGTTGAGCCGCAGTGCCATGATTACAATGAACTAGTATATACTATGAACTCGAGGTGGTTAAAGGTGGGAAGTAGATACGATGCGCAAGCCGTACGAAAGTGTGCGTGTGCCACCTCTCGTTTAGTCCTTGGAATGTCCGCTGGATGGCGGTGCTTCTTTATGGGGAATATGCGATGAAAAGATGCGAGATGGCGGTACTTGGAGTGTTGAATAGATGGACGAACGGACACACAGACATATGCATGGATGGACGCATGAACAGACGCAGGGGCGGATGCATGGATGAACGCAGGGACGGACGCACGAACTGACGCACGCACGGACGGGCGGATGGACGCATGGACGGTCACACAGACGGACGCATGGACAGACGGAAGCAAGAACGAATGATCGGACGAATGCTTCGCCCCACTCTCCATGATTCACTCCGTGGATATGCTGCCAATGTTTTTTTTTGTATCTCGTTTTCTTTTCGTACACTCTAAAAAAAGGGGAGCGAGAATGGAGAAACGGCCTCCGTTCCTCCTTCGGCGCAGCGACTTCCTCCCTTTCGGGCGCTTTACCCGTCGCGCCCTCTCACGGCAAGGACCAAAGGAGCAACGTTCCTCCTTCAGCGTTCAAGTTTCTCCTCAATCACGGGGGTCTTGCTCGCGCGCATGCACACGCCAAGCCTATAGCCGGCCGCGGCCATTCGCGAGCGATTGCTTTTACCTAAGATTGTTGTAAGTAATGCAGGAGTGACGTTTTCTTTTGTTTTATTAGTATAGAGTAAATGTCTCTCTTTTTTATCATCAGGCAATCGCACGATGCTCCGCACACTCCCATGTGTGTCTCGTGTTGTTTCATACTACCAATTTGTCACGAATACAAGGAGCTCTGCTTCCCAAGCAGTCTTGCTTTATCGATTACCTTAGAGTGTAAAAAAATAATGATTTTTTTTTCGGTGTCGACATACTTGGTAAGCCCACGCATATTGAGTTTCGCACGGCACCAACAGCACTCATGAATTCAACGAGGCGCGTAAAAAAGCATCACAATTATTTTTTCAATGGTGTAGGAAACCTGATACCACTCTACAGTCCATGCGTGAAAGTACGATCATATACAATTGATAGAGTTATACAAGCCACTACCACCATATGGATGTTCTTTGCAGTTTACCCCCATTCGAATACGGCCGCCGTAGCCGGAAGTCGAACCTGCGTCCTCCAGCATAGTCACACGACACCCAATAAGCCTATGCTACCACAGCAGGTGAAAGCACAAAGAGAAACAGGTTGCGAAGTTTCACCGAGCGTTTATTCGCCAGACTAGATTACAACCATCAGAAACTTTTTAAACATCATCATAACTAAACTTTTGTGAAAACTGAACCAATAACTTCTGTAGGTTAAACCAAATTCTCAATCGCATTCGTTTTGAATTGCCCATGCCAGCACTGAGAAGTAGGAAGGAATTATGCACGCGAGAAGTATGTCTTTCTCGTCCATGATTCTCCTTTGTCGTGAGAAACTCAACACAAAATTCACTTCTAGTAGCAGCTGTGCACAGCAAGTAAGTACTAACGCTCACTCACCTTTGTGAAAAGAGTATTCCGAATCCAGAGTAATAACGACCACAGCCACAGCGCTAACAACAAAATTGTGGCACGCACTATGATTGCAAGTTGACACGCGAGGCGAATCGCGAGAGGCATCTGAAGCAGAAAAGTATGCAGGCACAACATTCTATAAAGTTATAGTAAACTTGTGCACTGCAGCGATAGTTCCTCCACTCAAGTATGAGAGCTGCCGCGACGCCAACAGCCACTGTCATGGCTCACGAAAAAATACCGTCGGACGCGAGGTCATCGCTTATTTATCTCGCAAGACCCGCGTTGTAACGTACGTATACACTGCTAGGAGGGTCGTTACCGCATCAAAAACATTGTCATTGAAGGGCTAGTGGTGTACTATTCCATGGCTAACGGTCACACTTGTGGTACGCACGTAAAAAGAATATAAACAAACGTTAAGACGAAACAACTAAACGAGGTCGACGTGACCACAGAACACCTATCACGACGGAGACAAAGTTTGGTCTGCATGCTGCGCCCTCTCCAAGTAACAAGAAAAAAAAAACGTGACCTCCGAAATGGCTAACGCGTGGCAAGTGTTTGCACTCTCAGAGGCTTCAACAAAAAAAAAGTAACTGTGACAGTGGTCGACAGATGGCGCAGCGTTCGAATGCCGTGGGCATTCAAAGCACGGCTTGGGGGTATCCGCCTTCGCGAAAACCTGACAAGCTCTAGTAATTATTCCGTTCATCATTGTGCAACCATTGATTAACTAAGGTTTGCCTAAACACTAGATACAATATATTTACGTGTGCGCATGTTGTGGTATTGATAAAAAACGTAAAAAAAGTGTAAGAAAACCTACTTGTAACTTGTGCCACTCAGATCAGTTGAAATTCGTCGCTATATAAGCTGGCGCGCTTTTATAGTAGAGTGTGAGTAAACACGTCGAGGTGTGGGCCGTTGGTTTGAATGGTTGATTGTGGTCTTGTTGCGTATACGCTAGTGTACTTGTTGCGTACTATTTGTGTACTATGTGACCATGTGTGCACGTGTAGCTATATGGATTGCATCAGTACATATTCGGCTTTCGGTGTCCGTAAATAATCTTGAATGGGTTGAAGCGTAAACAATCCGCAAGGGGTAATAACAACAAACGTCGCGGCAGACAACTTTTTTTAATTTGTTCAATCCCTCCAGATGGCGCCACCTACCACCTACTTCATTGCTATGACGCTCTCACACCTCCAGCCATTTATATAACGTTGAACATCTATCTATCAAAGCTGCACTACGTATTCGGAATGGTTTCGCTGCGATCGAGTGTATGGTTTGGAGGCACATCTCGTGACCTGCGGACCCGTAAGCGCATGGATAACGTCGCTACACTATGTGAATCTGCGAGAAATAAATACAGCAATCCTAGCATGCACTCTTCAGGTGAGGGCTCTGCAGAAACCGTGTCTTTCGGAGTGAACGTGGCTTCGCTGACCAAACGAAACGTACTTGCTCCATCGTTCTCTTTCGCGATGTGTTCACCGCCACAGGTTCGTCTGCTTGTTTTTATAATCATTTCGTTCAATATAAAGCTCAGCGGGACCGTTTTTTTTTTTTTGAAACTTTCAGTGCCGTGTACTCCTTACCAGTCGAGAATCGTTGCATTTGCTAAGCCTACTCGCTTCGCCGGGGGGCAGCCATGTTGATTTTCATAAGGAGGAACGTGTTTCTCCGTAGATGAGGGAGCAACGTTTCTCTATTTGAAGACGAACATTGGCGACATCGCCGTTCCTCCCTAAATGGAGAGTACGTCACTCCATTTTTTTTAAGAGTGTACTTCTCATTAGACATGAATCGACTCTATCGACACCTCAAACAGAGCACACGTTCTAGGCCCAACTCCACGTCTCTCGTCTTTACAGCTCTATGCATGTTTTGTAAGCGGATCAACTGCTATTTGTTGTTGTTGGAAATAAACAACAAGCTTAATGTAGCACTTGTATGCTTCGCTCAGCAATCCAGGGCTGGCTAGCACTCAAATGTGTTCGTAGACCTAAATAGCATATTTCTCTCTTTTTTTAATACAAAGCAACATATGCTTATATTGTCGAAGATCTGACCACCAATCAATAGCGGTTTGAGAGTGAAAGTTATGTTATAAAGGAGCGCGCGCAGGGGAAGGGGGGATATCACAAGAAAACTCACTGCAACAAACGCGATATAAAGAAGGAAAGCGAAACGCGTCCACTGCAAAAGGAAACAGGCATGAGTGAAAACCACAAGCTAAACAAAACGCACCGGTATCGATCGCCCGAGAGTGTGATCGCCAAAGATTGCGCGCAGTAAATAAACAAAGTGACCCCGTTTTCGCGACCGCAGGAGATACGAAACCACCGATACACGTTAGAGACGTCGAGAGGGAGCGCTTAACGAAAACAGCTAGCTGGACCAACGAACTATGCTCGCCGGAGCGTCACTCTCGCATCAAACGAAACATTTGGTGAACGCCGTCGAAAAAAGGTCAGATCCCTTGGGGGCTGCGGGCCACCGGCTAAGGTGGTGGGGAGGCTGTTTTGCCCCGAACAGGTGGAGCCGCAGAATGAATAATGAAGTGGCTCTGCCGACTACACGGGACCAAGAGCCAAACACACGCGAAAAAATGCAAATGGTAACAAAAAATCGAAAAAGTTCGAATCAATAAGAAAACAGCAAGAAAGGAAACGAAAGGACTCAACAGTGAAAGAGGGAAGAATGCAGTAAGAACTGAAGGAAATCATTCTCGTGTGACACATTTCGAGAACATGTATAGCAACGCGTGCCCACGATAGTTCTGGGGCACCCAGCTTCCATGGCGAAATCCTTCTTTGGGTGAACGGAATTGAATGCTCGCCGTACGGCACGTTCGATTAGCCATATCGTTCGGTTGGCGAACTATTCTCCCGCAAGGTACGCGGTAAACAAACGTAGACAACAGTAACGAGCTTTCGCTTGCATAACAAGGGCTAGCCAAGTTAAGCCACAGGCAAATTAAGCCACAGCCACAGGCAAAAACAGTACAAGCGCGAACAACAGTCACAATTATTTCTGCGCCGTGTGTCAGCAGTGCGATTATTTCGTAAACGTGGCAGTTGCAGCGCGTGAAGTGCCTTTCATCCTCTCCCGAATTACGATACTGATAAGCGCACGCAGCAGGAGACACCACGCTCTGAGAAGGTGGCACTTCGCGGAGGCGAGTCGCAATGCCGTTTAAACGCCACTGCATTTTGTTTGGACATTGGTCAGTGTCCCGCTTTTTAAAAACGGCTTTACTTGACCAGACGGTATTCCGCCGAATTCTCACTTATATTATGTTCATTACGTTCATTGTCTGTTGTATTATCATTTGTTTTCCTTTTCCGCACTTACTGAAGATACCATAAGGCAGTAATAGCACAAGGTGCTGTGATGTCACTCGCTGGATATGGTAACGTTGACTTGGTCGCTGTCATTCAACTCATAGCCCCGCCGCAGTGGTGCTTATACGTGGCTAAGGTACTCGGCTACTGACCCGCAGGTCGGAGGATCGAATATCGGCTACGGCGGCTCCATTTTTGATAGAGGCAAAAATGCTCTAGCTCCTTGTGCTCAAAAATTGGGAGCACGTTAAAGAACCCCAGGTGGTCTAAATTTCTGGAACCCTCCACTACGGCGTCTCCCACAATCATATCGTGCTTTTGCGACGTAAAACCTCAGATATATAGTTTCGGGACGTTAAACCCTACATATCGATTGTCATGCAACCCATAGCGTGGACTATATGGTCGCGTTATGGGCTGTTTAGCTATGGGCAGTGTGTTTACTCACACAAGTGAGCCAGTTCTCGAGGCGCACAAATTTCACAGCACCCATAAGTGGTGCATTGTGAAGCGAGCCTCACGCGCACATGGGGAAGGCATATAGAAATACGCTGTGCTTCCTCGTCCAACACAATGCCCTCAATTCTACGCAACGAGTTTCTGAGGTCGAGATAGCGTGAGCTGGGAACACACTGCTGCGATATGTCTCTTGATCAACTTCTCATGAAATCACCGTATGTGAATGGCGTCAAAGTAAAATAGAAGAATAATGCAATGTACCACGCTACTTCATTTGTTTATCTGTAGGCTTAGTCGTACGTTTTTCATTACGTGGGTGTGACTGTTAAAGACCTACGCCATGTCAACTGAAGACACGAGCTTTCGCTTCGGTATCTGCCTCACAACGGTATAATCGTTAATGAATAATGTGATCGCCATATTGCTTCATACAGCAATTGCGCGACGTATTTCGTCGGGACTTGAAAGCAAGCCTTCCATCAAAACCCAACGTGCCTTCGGAGATCGAATGAAAATCGCCATCTTTTGAGAAAATTATAACACAATACGGTGAGTAGTTTGGTTTCACTGTTACACAAGCATGCAAAAAGGAGCAGCCACCCATCATACTGAAAGAAGTGATGTGATGGGCTGGAGCGAGGTGTATAGGAAGCTCCGCTGAGAGCTAACTCTAGGCTGGCTTGATTTGCTCACTATGCTCGCCACTAAACGTGTCTTGAGTTGTATCCACACGAAACGACGGGATCGGTGGTGGATCAGACACAGTGACATATGACGTGAATCGGGTCGATACACCACCAGCGCAGACGGCCAGTGAAAAATTCACACGACAGTGGATGGTTTCCAATATTTCTCGCCGAAGTTCACCGCTACCATTGGGGTCTCCGTCGTTTCGCAAATCGCTTCACGCGGGCCAAAGAATCCCCGCGGGAAATGGTGACGTATGGCCACGTGATACGCAATCCACGGGCTCGGATTACGATTCGGTCCATCTCGTGAATACAGCTTTATATGTGAGGACACATCCCGATCCATTATAATAGTTCCACGTAATTTGCCTAATTGCATCAAACATCACCACTAAAAATCGAAGGGACACCTGACATAAAGTTAATTTTCCTCGTACTAGTAAATTATTCCTTCGTAATTTCCAAGTACCCATACCTCAAGCGAGAAGACTTTTGATAAGCGATAAAACAAGTAAAAAAAAAGAAGTTGGCGGGTGGCGACGCCAACATGAGATTCCCGCCACTAAACGCTGTGACGTCGTAGATTTCGACTGCATCGACTAGGTCACACGTAGTCCCCCAATGAGAAAATGAAGACATTGTCCTCCGAGGGAACCATAGGGATAACAAACCAAGTTTCAGAAAGTTTTCTTGCGACAGTGACATTAAATGATTAAAAAAACATACGCTTCGAATTCGCGAGGTTGCGCACCGAGATTTAGGTGCGTTATTTAAAAAGTAAAACTTTGTATTTCAGATTCTCATCTAATAATACAGATGCGATGATGAAATTATGACAGCAGAGTTCTCAAAGGACAACGTATCATTTTAAACCAGTTAACTGTGCCCCATTATTGTTCATTGAAGTCAGGCAGCCTCCGTTCAACTCGCATCTTTTTTTTTCACACTGCCGTAAAGAAGAAAACCTTCTTTCGTGTTTTTTTTTTCGCGCCGTAAGGTACGCTAAGTAAAAGTTGCATAAAATAAAACAGGCCCTGCATTGTAAGTTACTGCATAAGTCATCCTTATTCGACAGATGTCTATGGTATACATTAAGCTATAACTTGGGTCCTTCAGCACCTTTGCGTCCTGCATTCCGAGCCCCACGCTGCAGCTGTAAAAAGGTTGTGAATGCCCACCGCAGACAATACAGCTGGGTACTTAGAAAACGTTGCAGGTTTGTCCATTAAGTACGCACTAACACACGTGGTTTCATTCGTCTGTACCACTGTATTGTTACCCCATGTCAATCCATATACGCCAATGTTGTAACTTTATTGGTCATACAGGCCTTCTGCCACGTCGACCTGTAGTATATTACACACCGGCATCCATTATCGCTGCTCTAACGTAACTGCTATCTGTATAGTGCTAGCTAGTCTGTCTTGTGCCAGATACTACTTTTAGCATTGTTCCAGGTTTAACACTATCTAGTTCATCGACCTGTAAAATCGTGCTTCTGAAACACCTAAAATATTCCGCATATCGCAGCGCTACATACTTTCCTACTTAGGTGCACTTTCGGTAACCTAAACTCCGGACTTGTGATTGATTGGTATGTGGAGTTTAACGTCCCAAAACCACTATATGATTATGAGAGACGCCGTAGTGGAGGACTCCGGAAATTTAGACCACCTGGGGTTCTTTAACGTGCACCCAAATCTGAGCACACGGGCCTACAACATTTCCGCCCCATCGGAAATGCAGCCGCCGCAGCCGGATTCGAAACCCGCGCCCTGCGGGTCAGCAGCCGAGTACCTTAGCCACTAGACCCACCGCGGCGGGGCTCCGGACTTGTGAAGTCGCAGCTGCGTAAGCGTCGTAGAGACTATACATACGGATGGCTATCGTTCCTCCATGCCGGGCAGTTAGCATTGCCCCTTCTTTCAGCTTTAACAACTAAACTAACGGCGGCGCTACGGTCATCTCATGTGCATGAAAGCGGTTGGGTTGGTGCATTCATTGTTTCGTGACCTCATAAATTAATTCATGACCACACAAACCAGAACAATAGGGAAGGGAAGCAACGGGAAGGTAAAGGAAAGACAGGGATGTTGAGCAGTCTAGAAGGAC
>WOVY01011049.1:0-19230 GCA_013436015.1 Rhipicephalus annulatus | reverse complement strand
CTCCCTCGCGTATGCACCACAATTCGCTCCCGTTATAAATATCACCACTCGGCGAGAAGCGGAATCGCGTCCCCCGCTGGCGTTCCTATTATGTCGGAATCCGGCTTCGTACGGTTAAGGTCCGAACGTAGTCTGCGAGCCCGACGCGACCACCACTAGGCGGCATCGATTGTTTCTGAAACTCGCTCACTGCTTACAATGTCCTCAGACCATTTTGCCCCCCATTTCCCGCTGTGCGTGGTCTTTCTTTATATCCTTTGATTTAGGCAGTACAAATTGTTCCAATTCTGAGGGGACTTCCGTGGTGTTCCCAGCTATGTACGAGACGCTCGTCTTAGGCAGAGCTAGACGATGTACTCTTCAAAAGAGTGGTAAGTTGGGCCAGTTGGTATATTAAATGCTCGGATTTTGCATCTCAAGGACACGATATGATTATGAGAGACGCCGTAGTGGAGGGCTCCGGAAATTTCTGAGGTTCTTTAACATGCACCAAAATCTGTGTACATGGGCCTCAATCACATCACCTTCATTGAAACACGGCCGCCGCTGCCGCGAATAGGTCACGTGACCTTCCGATCTGTATATATTGAAGCACCGTATCTGCTAGACTACTGCGGCAGATGGGCTATAGTTGGTATAGATGCACACTAATGAATAGTGTCGTTGTTCTTTTTAGGGGCGAAGCTCCTTATAGCGGCCCCGTTCGTCCCTCCCTGTAGCCGCTGTAGTGTTGTAACAAGTATAACATTTTGACATCCAAAGTGGTGCCGGTAGAGATTTCTTCTGTGCGTTATTGAACAATAAAAAATAGTGCTCAATGTACAAGCCAATGGCTGCTAATGGGGAATGAGCGACAGGAGCATTCGGCTTTTAGTTAACGCGCCCGCTGCGATCCCCATTAGCAGCCATTGACATGTACATTCAGCACTATTTGATAAGAAGGGGGTTGCTACGTTATACTCGCTGGGTAACCTCCTTAGCTATGGAAAGGTTTAGCAAGCGTTGAGCCGCAGTGCCATGATTACAATGAACTAGTATATACTATGAATCGAGGTGGTTAAAGGTGGGAAGTAGATACGATGCGCAAGCCGTACGAAAGTGTGCGTGTGCCACCTCTCGTTTAGTCCTTGGAATGTCCGCTGGATGGCGGTGCTTCTTTATGGGGAATATGCGATGAAAAGATGCGAGATGGGCGCGGGTACTTGGAGTGTTGAATAGATGGACGAACGGACACACAGACATATGCATGGATGGACGCATGCATGAACAGACGCAGGGGCGGATGCATGGATGAACGCAGGGACGGACGCACGAACTGACGCACGCACGGACGGGCGGATGGACGCATGGACGGTCACACAGACGGACGCATGGACAGACGGAAGCAAGAACGAATGATCGGACGAATGCTTCGCCCCACTCTCCATGATTCACTCCGTGGATATGCTGCCAATGTTTTTTTGTATCTCGTTTTCTTTTCGTACACTCTAAAAAAAGGGGAGCGAGAATGGAGAAACGGCCTCCGTTCCTCCTTCGGCGCAGCGACTTCCTCCCTTTCGGGCGCTTTACCCGTCGCGCCCTCTCACGGCAAGGACCAAAGGAGCAACGTTCCTCCTTCAGCGTTCAAGTTTCTCCTCAATCACGGGGGTCTTGCTCGCGCGCATGCACACGCCAAGCCTATAGCCGGCCGCGGCCATTCGCGAGCGATTGCTTTTACCTAAGATTGTTGTAAGTATGCAGGAAGGAGTGACGTTTTCTGTGTTTTTAGTATAGAGTAAATGTCTCTCTTTTTTTCATCAGGCAATCGCACGATGCTCCGCACACTCCCATGTGTGTCTCGTGTTGTTTCATACTACCAATTTGTCACGAATACAAGGAGCTCTGCTTCCCAAGCAGTCTTGCTTTATCGATTACCTTAGAGTGTAAAAAAATAATGATTTTTTTTTCGGTGTCGACATACTTGGTAAGCCCACGCATATTGAGTTTCGCACGGCACCAACAGCACTCATGAATTCAACGAGGCGCGTAAAAAAGCATCACAATTATTTTTTCAATGGTGTAGGAAACCTGATACCACTCTACAGTCCATGCGTGAAAGTACGATCATATACAATTGATAGAGTTATACAAGCCACTACCACCATATGGATGTTCTTTGCAGTTTACCCCCATTCGAATACGGCCGCCGTAGCCGGAAGTCGAACCTGCGTCCTCCAGCATAGTCACACGACACCCAATAAGCCTATGCTACCGACAGCAGGTGAAAGCACAAAGAGAAACAGGTTGCGAAGTTTTCACCGAGCGTTTATTCGCCAGACTAGATTACAACCATCAGAAACTTTTTAAAACATCATCATAACTAAACTTTTGTGAAAACTGAACCAATAACTTCTGTAGGTTAAACCAAATTCTCAATCGCATTCGTTTTGAATTGCCCATGCCAGCACTGAGAAGTAGGAAGGAATTATGCACGCGAGAAGTATGTCTTTCTCGTCCATGATTCTCCTTTGTCGTGAGAAACTCAACACAAAATTCACTTCTAGTAGCAGCTGTGCACAGCAAGTAAGTACTAACGCTCACTCACCTTTGTGAAAAGAGTATTCCGAATCCAGAGTAATAACGACCACAGCCACAGCGCTAACAACAAAATTGTGGCACGCACTATGATTGCAAGTTGACACGCGAGGCGAATCGCGAGAGGCATCTGAAGCAGAAAAGTATGCAGGCACAACATTCTATAAAGTTATAGTAACTTGTGCACTGCAGCGATAGTTCCTCCACTCAAGTATGAGAGCTGCCGCGACGCCAACAGCCACTGTCATGGCTCACGAAAAAATACCGTCGGACGCGAGGTCATCGCTTATTTATCTCGCAAGACCCGCGTGTAACGTACGTATACACTGCTAGGAGGGTCGTTACCGCATCAAAAACATTGTCATTGAAGGGCTAGTGGTGTACTATTCCATGGCTAACGGTCACACTTGTGGTACGCACGTAAAAAGAATATAAACAAACGTTAAGACGAAACAACTAAACGAGGTCGACGTGACCACAGAACACCTATCACGACGGAGACAAAGTTTGGTCTGCATGCTGCGCCCTCTCCAAGTAACAAGAAAAAAAAAAACGTGACCTCCGAAATGGCTAACGCGTGGCAAGTGTTTGCACTCTCAGAGGCTTCAACAAAAAAAAAAGTAACTGTGACAGTGGTCGACAGATGGCGCAGCGTTCGAATGCCGTGGGCATTCAAAGCACGGCTTGGGGGTATCCGCCTTCGCGAAAACCTGACAAGCTCTAGTAATTATTCCGTTCATCATTGTGCAACCATTGATTAACTAAGGTTTGCCTAAACACTAGATACAATATATTTACGTGTGCGCATGTTGTGGTATTGATAAAAACGTAAAAAAAGTGTAAGAAAACCTACTTGTAACTTGTGCCACTCAGATCAGTTGAAATTCGTCGCTATATAAGCTGGCGCGCTTTTATAGTAGAGTGTGAGTAAACACGTCGAGGTGTGGGCCGTTGGTTTGAATGGTTGATTGTGGTCTTGTTGCGTATACGCTAGTGTACTTGTTGCGTACTATTTGTGTACTATGTGACCATGTGTGCACGTGTAGCTATATGGATTGCATCAGTACATATTCGGCTTTCGGTGTCCGTAAATAATCTTGAATGGGTTGAAGCGTAAACAATCCGCAAGGGGTAATAACAACAAAACGTCGCGGCAGACAACTTTTTTTAATTTGTTCAATCCCTCCAGATGGCGCCACCTACCACCTACTTCATTGCTATGACGCTCTCACACCTCCAGCCATTTATATAACGTTGAAACATCTATCTATCAAAGCTGCACTACGTATTCGGAATGGTTTCGCTGCGATCGAGTGTATGGTTTGGAGGCACATCTCGTGACCTGCGGACCCGTAAGCGCATGGATAACGTCGCTACACTATGTGAATCTGCGAGAAATAAATACAGCAATCCTAGCATGCACTCTTCAGGTGAGGGCTCTGCAGAAACCGTTGTCTTTCGGAGTGAACGTGGCTTCGCTGACCAAACGAAACGTACTTGCTCCATCGTTCTCTTTCGCGATGTGTTCACCGCCACAGGTTCGTCTGCTTGTTTTTATAATCATTTCGTTCAATATAAAGCTCAGCGGGACCGTTTTTTTTTTTTTTGAAACTTTCAGTGCCGTGTACTCCTTACCAGTCGAGAATCGTTGCATTTGCTAAGCCTACTCGCTTCGCCGGGGGGGCAGCCATGTTGATTTTCATAAGGAGGAACGTGTTTCTCCGTAGATGAGGGAGCAACGTTTTCTCTATTTGAAGACGAACATTGGCGACATCGCCGTTCCTCCCTAAATGGAGAGTACGTCACTCCATTTTTTTTAAGAGTGTACTTCTCATTAGACATGAATCGACTCTATCGACACCTCAACAGAGCACACGTTCTAGGCCCAACTCCACGTCTCTCGTCTTTACAGCTCTATGCATGTTTTGTAAGCGGATCAAACTGCTATTTGTTGTTGTTGGAAATAAACAACAAGCTTAATGTAGCACTTGTATGCTTCGCTCAGCAATCCAGGGCTGGCTAGCACTCAAATGTGTTCGTAGACCTAAATAGCATATTTCTCTCTTTTTTTAATACAAAGCAACATATGCTTATATTGTCGAAGATCTGACCACCAATCAATAGCGGTTTGAGAGTGAAAGTTATGTTATAAAGGAGCGCGCGCAGGGGAAGGGGGGATATCACAAGAAAACTCACTGCAACAAACGCGATATAAAGAAGGAAAGCGAAACGCGTCCACTGCAAAAGGAAACAGGCATGAGTGAAAACCACAAGCTAAACAAAACGCACCGGTATCGATCGCCCGAGAGTGTGATCGCCAAAGATTGCGCGCAGTAAATAAACAAAGTGACCCCGTTTTCGCGACCGCAGGAGATACGAAACCACCGATACACGTTAGAGACGTCGAGAGGGAGCGCTTAACGAAAACAGCTAGCTGGACCAACGAACTATGCTCGCCGGAGCGTCACTCTCGCATCAAACGAAACATTTGGTGAACGCCGTCGAAAAAAGGTCAGATCCCTTGGGGGCTGCGGGCCACCGGCTAAGGTGGTGGGGAGGCTGTTTTGCCCCGAACAGGTGGAGCCGCAGAATGAATAATGAAGTGGCTCTGCCGACTACACGGGACCAAGAGCCAAACACACGCGAAAAAAATGCAAATGGTAACAAAAAATCGAAAAAGTTCGAATCAATAAGAAAACAGCAAGAAAGGAAACGAAAGGACTCAACAGTGAAAGAGGGAAGAATGCAGTAAGAACTGAAGGAAATCATTCTCGTGTGACACATTTCGAGAACATGTATAGCAACGCGTGCCCACGATAGTTCTGGGGCACCCAGCTTCCATGGCGAAATCCTTCTTTGGGTGAACGGAATTGAATGCTCGCCGTACGGCACGTTCGATTAGCCATATCGTTCGGTTGGCGAACTATTCTCCCGCAAGGTACGCGGTAAACAAACGTAGACAACAGTAACGAGCTTTCGCTTGCATAACAAGGGCTAGCCAAGTTAAGCCACAGGCAAATTAAGCCACAGCCACAGGCAAAAACAGTACAAGCGCGAACAACAGTCACAATTATTTCTGCGCCGTGTGTCAGCAGTGCGATTATTTCGTAAACGTGGCAGTTGCAGCGCGTGAAGTGCCTTTCATCCTCTCCCGAATTACGATACTGATAAGCGCACGCAGCAGGAGACACCACGCTCTGAGAAGGTGGCACTTCGCGGAGGCGAGTCGCAATGCCGTTTAAACGCCACTGCATTTTGTTTGGACATTGGTCAGTGTCCCGCTTTTTAAAAACGGCTTTACTTGACCAGACGGTATTCCGCCGAATTCTCACTTATATATGTTCATTACGTTCATTGTCTGTTGTATTATCATTTGTTTTCCTTTTCCGCACTTACTGAAGATACCATAAGGCAGTAATAGCACAAGGTGCTGTGATGTCACTCGCTGGATATGGTAACGTTGACTTGGTCGCTGTCATTCAACTCATAGCCCCGCCGCAGTGGTGCTTATACGTGGCTAAGGTACTCGGCTACTGACCCGCAGGTCGGAGGATCGAATATCGGCTACGGCGGCTCCATTTTTGATAGAGGCAAAAATGCTCTAGCTCCTTGTGCTCAAAAATTGGGAGCACGTTAAAGAACCCCAGGTGGTCTAAATTTCTGGAACCCTCCACTACGGCGTCTCCCACAATCATATCGTGCTTTTGCGACGTAAAACCTCAGATATATAGTTTCGGGACGTTAAACCCTACATATCGATTGTCATGCAACCCATAGCGTGGACTATATGGTCGCGTTATGGGCTGTTTAGCTATGGGCAGTGTGTTTACTCACACAAGTGAGCCAGTTCTCGAGGCGCACAAATTTCACAGCACCCATAAGTGGTGCATTGTGAAGCGAGCCTCACGCGCACATGGGGAAGGCATATAGAAATACGCTGTGCTTCCTCGTCCAACACAATGCCCTCAATTCTACGCAACGAGTTTCTGAGGTCGAGATAGCGTGAGCTGGGAACACACTGCTGCGATATGTCTCTTGATCAACTTCTCATGAAATCACCGTATGTGAATGGCGTCAAAGTAAAATAGAAGAATAATGCAATGTACCACGCTACTTCATTTGTTTATCTGTAGGCTTAGTCGTACGTTTTCATTACGTGGGTGTGACTGTTAAAGACCTACGCCATGTCAACTGAAGACACGAGCTTTCGCTTCGGTATCTGCCTCACAACGGTATAATCGTTAATGAATAATGTGATCGCCATATTGCTTCATACAGCAATTGCGCGACGTATTTCGTCGGGACTTGAAAGCAAGCCTTCCATCAAAACCCAACGTGCCTTCGGAGATCGAATGAAAATCGCCATCTTTTGAGAAAATTATAACACAATACGGTGAGTAGTTTGGTTTCACTGTTACACAAGCATGCAAAAAGGAGCAGCCACCCATCATACTGAAAGAAGTGATGTGATGGGCTGGAGCGAGGTGTATAGGAAGCTCCGCTGAGAGCTAACTCTAGGCTGGCTTGATTTGCTCACTATGCTCGCCACTAAACGTGTCTTGAGTTGTATCCACACGAACGACGGGATCGGTGGTGGATCAGACACAGTGACATATGACGTGAATCGGGTCGATACACCACCAGCGCAGACGGCCAGTGAAAAATTCACACGACAGTGGATGGTTTCAATATTTCTCGCCGAAGTTCACCGCTACCATTGGGGTCTCCGTCGTTTCGCAAATCGCTTCACGCGGGCCAAAGAATCCCCGCGGGAAATGGTGACGTATGGCCACGTGATACGCAATCCACGGGCTCGGATTACGATTCGGTCCATCTCGTGAATACAGCTTTATATGTGAGGACACATCCCGATCCATTATAATAGTTCCACGTAATTTGCCTAATTGCATCAAACATCACCACTAAAAATCGAAGGGACACCTGACATAAAGTTAATTTTCCTCGTACTAGTAAATTATTCCTTCGTAATTTCCAAGTACCCATACCTCAAGCGAGAAGACTTTTGATAAGCGATAAAACAAGTAAAAAAAAAGAAGTTGCGGGTGGCGACGCCAACATGAGATTCCCGCACTAAACGCTGTGACGTCGTAGATTTCGACTGCATCGACTAGGTCACACGTAGTCCCCAATGAGAAAATGAAGAACATTGTCCTCCGAGGGAACCATAGGGATAACAAACCAAGTTTCAGAAAGTTTCTTGCGACAGTGACATTAAATGATTAAAAAACATACGCTTCGAAATTCGCGAGGTTGCGCACCGAGATTTAGGTGCGTTATTTAAAAAGTAAAACTTTGTATTTCAGATTCTCATCTAATAATACAGATGCGATGATGAAATTATGACAGCAGAGTTCTCAAAGGACAACGTATCATTTTAAACCAGTTAACTGTGCCCCATTATTGTTCATTGAAGTCAGGCAGCCTCCGTTCAACTCGCATCTTTTTTTTTCACACTGCCGTAAAGAAGAAAACCTTCTTTCGTGTTTTTTTTTTCGCGCCGTAAGGTACGCTAAGTAAAGTTGCATAAAATAAAACAGGCCCTGCAATTGTAAGTTACTGCATAAGTCATCCTTATTCGACAGATGTCTATGGTATACATTAAGCTATAACTTGGGTCCTTCAGCACCTTTGCGTCCTGCATTCCGAGCCCCACGCTGCAGCTGTAAAAAGGTTGTGAATGCCCACCGCAGACAATACAGCTGGGTACTTAGAAAACGTTGCAGGTTTGTCCATTAAGTACGCACTAACACACGTGGTTTCATTCGTCTGTACCACTGTATTGTTACCCCATGTCAATCCATATACGCCAATGTTGTAACTTTATTGGTCATACAGGCCTTCTGCCACGTCGACCTGTAGTATATTACACACCGGCATCCATTATCGCTGCTCTAACGTAACTGCTATCTGTATAGTGCTAGCTAGTCTGTCTTGTGCCAGATACTACTTTTAGCATTGTTCCAGGTTTAACACTATCTAGTTCATCGACCTGTAAAATCGTGCTTCTGAAACACCTAAAATATTCCGCATATCGCAGCGCTACATACTTTCCTACTTAGGTGCACTTTCGGTAACCTAAACTCCGGACTTGTGATTGATTGGTATGTGGAGTTTAACGTCCCAAAACCACTATATGATTATGAGAGACGCCGTAGTGGAGGACTCCGGAAATTTAGACCACCTGGGGTTCTTTAACGTGCACCCAAATCTGAGCACACGGGCCTACAACATTTCCGCCTCCATCGGAAATGCAGCCGCCGCAGCCGGGATTCGAACCCGCGCCCTGCGGGTCAGCAGCCGAGTACCTTAGCCACTAGACCACCGCGGCGGGGCTCCGGACTTGTGAAGTCGCAGCTGCGTAAGCGTCGTAGAGACTATACATTACGGATGGCTATCGGTTCCTCCATGCCGGGCAGTTAGCATTGCCCTTCTTTCAGCTTTAACAACTAAACTAACGGCGGCGCTACGGTCATCTCATGTGCATGAAAGCGGTTGGGTTGGTGCATTCATTGTTTCGTGACCTCATAAATTAATTCATGACACACAAACCAGAACAATAGGGAAGGGAAAGCAACGGGAAGGTAAAGGAAAGACAGGGATGTTGAGCAGTCTAGAAGGACCGATATGCTACCCTACACTGGGGACAGGGATGACGGAGTTTGAAAGACGGAGAAAGAAAGAGAGAGAGAGAGAGCACGCACACACAAAGGCAGACTTCGCAATCATGGTAACACATTAAGTTTATAATCCCCGGAGCAAGTTTGTGCCCATGAAGAAGTTGAGCACCGCCTTTGTCGCCTTCACTCGCGATGAACATCTCAGGTCGACATTGCAAAATCATTGCAAAACGGTTTCTGCCGTCGTTGGTCTGCGATCTATGTGAGATCGAGCGGCTGCTAGAGATGTCCTTTGCGCATCGTAGCGAAGACCGAAAGGGAAAACATTTGTTTTGGACACGACCCAAGGTGGCGATGCCGACGTGCCCTGCTTATCAAATAATCTATATATGCTAGCGTGAAGCAATGTAAGGTGCGCGAGCTCTAACGCAACAGGAAAGAGAACACACGAAGCAAATGCCATTTGCATTGTCTCGTTATGCCTTCACTCGTGGTCGCATTTATACGCGTTGCTATTTTCTCCAATCAATCCCTTGCAAACTAATTGAACTTCCTGTTCGTAGTCAGCTTCACGTACAAGTGAGCCTGGTCGGTTTTGCATTATTCGGAGCTCTCCCATCCGTATTTATCTTTTTTTCCTTTATTGTAAAACCTGCCTCAGCCGCCACATTCTATATATAATTACGCTGCCATGCAGTCAATTTTATTTTTAATTGCGGCAGCAGCATGCAAGGCTCTTTTCCTTCGTGAAATAAAGCGAAGAAATACTCCGAGACTGCCGAGCCATTTGCTCAATGGGACGCGAAACAATTTCATTGGTGCGCCAGGACCACGGCCCAGAATCCGATTCTGCGATTAGTACTGTTCAAAAGAGAAACGGGCATTATTATCAAACAACGACTCAAAACAAAAAATAACGCGTAAGGCAAGGCTGCGCCATACACAGTAAACCGATTCTGACCCTTAAGGGTGTTAAAAGGGTGCCGACACCCTAAGCACACCCTTTGAGCACCCTATTCGCGTCTCAGCACCCTACAAGCGGAACCTAAAGGGTGAACACATCAAAAGGGTGGAAACTAGGGTGCAAAAAGGGTGCAACAACTAACGGGTGCTGATGAGCACCCATTAGGGTGCACAGTCGCCGACAAAGCTTTGTGAGTAACGTGGTCATAGAGCATAACCAACAGCTTTTAGATGTCTACTGGTTAGACACCATAGTCTCATTAATAGCCCCCACCGCAGTAACGGATATCTGAATAGCGATAGTGCCCGGCTGAACGTAAGTTCTGCACTGGTTCTTGCATTCTTGCTGCCTTTTTCTCGTCGCCTCACGGCCGGCGCTGACCAAGCCATGCGCTACAAGCTCACTAGCCAATGGCGGAGTACGCAGCTTGTAGAGCTACAACAGGATTGTGACTTACACATATAGAGCTCTCGGCCTGGTTTGCGCCTAACATTGAAAACAAAGCTTCGTCCATGACAGTATATATAAATCATACATTTGTTAACGCAAAGAAATACAAACCAACAAGACCGTGGTAGATAAAATAGTTTTTGTGTTGTACAAATATTTGTTAACCTTACAATGTATCAGTTGACACGTGTTACCAATTTTTATGGCGGGCTATGGACTTTGACGTTCTAATATTATAACATTAAAGAAACGTTTTCTTGATTTTGTTCATAGAAATATTCTTCAAAGGAAGTTAAATTGAGCCTTGACTAAAACATTTTCCTAAAATTCACTAAAGACAGCTAAAATATTGTTTGCCAACACATACGCTTATTTTGTTGTGACAAATTTTGCTTGCTGCCTGTACTTTGTACTAATATACAACCGCTTTAACACTGTTTTTAACAGCCAGCTTAACCACTCAACCAATGAACAGATGTTAACAAGGTATCGGTATAAGAAATACACAAGCAAGCAAACGTTTCAAATTTCGCGCGCTCTTTCACATTTCAAATTTCGCGCAAATACGCGTCATGTGAGTTTGTCATTTTCAAAGGTAAAAAATATTTTACGCAATACACACTAGCGTATCTTCTATTTGTACTACTTTTTGCTTAAAATTTAAGTAGAAATATTTTATTTACTTATCATATAAAAAATTATGTGCGCAAATGCGGATCGGTGGCATCAGCAGGACAGAAATGGCGGTATCTTCCTGAAGGCCGCAACGGCCGTGTGCCGAGCGTTTGAAGTCGATTTTTTATGTTGTTCAAAGTGTGCTTGCGCGCTGTCTTTCGTGTTCTGTCGGTGCTGCTTGTTACGAAGATGCACTATACTCAAGAGAGGACCGGCTGCTTTGTACCGTCGAGCGCTCGCCAAACTAAAAAGGTAGGTGGATGTTTCTGCTGTCGACGCTTTGTTTTTTGCTTCTCCGGCCAGGCCGCGGCATGGCCGATCCAGGCTGTTGTGCTTCCGCTCGCGTCCTCGGCTCCTCCCGCGGTTAACACCGAAAGCGCTATAGTATAATAACGTTGTGAACTAAGGTTTTTCTAGCTGGTAGACGATAAGTGAGTTTTTATTAACGTAGCGAGCCTGCTGGCGTGTCTGATTTCAATAGGCTCAAGTCTAAGTTCAGACGCGGATAAATTTTTTCTGTGGGGAAGGAGGTTAAAGCAATGTGCGCTGTGATGCTATGAGTCGGCGGGCGATGCTCTTCACGCTATGAATCACTATATTTTTGCAATGCCGTCGGACGCCGTTCGGGGACTGCGCATGGAAGCCGTAAGCGTCGCCTGTGTGTCGCGTGCGTTGGAGTATTCCGGTGATTCGCGTTGAATTAGATCTTTGCGTATTTAATTTAGAAGAATGGAGAAGAATAACGTGGTGTCCGCGTTGGTATTTACGCGGCCTTGTTCGTTTTCTGTGCCAAAGAAGTATATGAAGAAAGTTTTATATGTTACGCGTCCTCTTTTCAACAGCTACATGATCATTAAATGTGTGTGACTACTATAAGGTAGATGTGTTTTCCTGTGTGACCAAATGTGTTTGCATCCACCGGGCACGTATAATATTAAATTACCATGATATTCAGCTTAATTAGGTGTGCGTAAACTTGACACAGCGTGCTGTAGGTGCGGTTCTCAAAGCGTGCAATTACGCCTGGGTCAATACATTTTCTCTATGAGTGGCCGAATAGCCGTACCTTAGCTGTGCAAGCGCTAGTAGGTTGAGCAGTAGTTCACTCGTTCGAGTGCAATTTTGGTGGTACTGCTTGTTCCCCCCTGTTCACATATCATTGCATTCTTCTGGTTTGTAAAAGAATTGTGGGCGCTGCAGCCCGATTTGGAGTTAAAACTTTGCCGAGTACCTATACGTCTACAAACATTCTAAAACTAAGTTCTACCAAAACTTTCAATGACACTTTCGAATACAAGTGTAACGCTTTATCTGATATCATAAATTCTTTATGACCTCGCTGCAGATTTACAAGTGACCTGTGATATGTGCAATGTATGAATGCCTAATTTATTGCTCAAAACACAATAAGGTTATACATCACAGTATGCGTGCCAAAGGCGTGCATATGTTCCTGCTGACATGCAAACTTTGACATTGTATTTATCTAAGAATGAACAAATCTAAACTGCCGTTTTTTGAAGATGTACGCATCAGACCAATTGAATAATATCAAAAATAATGTTCACCAAGTGATTGTTGTTTATTGCCTTGCACCGACGTCACTAAAACCACCTTGTTGGTACTTAGACCACATGGTAGGATGCAAGATTCATGACGTCATATTGAATGTTAATATCACATGATATGCAAGGTAAATTGTTATTAGCATACAGAGGCCAATAATGTTATGGCCTCATCGTTATCATAATGAAGCAGGTTAGGCAATATGTGATTCTGCTGCCTTTACGTCATGTTGGGAAACCATTATGTTATGTAGCTATCTGCAGTGTCTGAGATCCTGGTTGCCAGTCAATATTGCAGAAGCTTGCCTGCTTCATTGTGATGGCATGGGGTTCAAGATTGATGTTTTGTCTTAGCGTTTCCACTTTTCCTCCCCTATGGTCCGACAGCTTGTGCTGTTTGATTAGAAGTGAGGAGTAGTGCCTTTTTAGCCAACCAGAACAATTTAGATCAATGATCACTATGAAGCAGCACACAAATATTCATTTAGTGAACTCAATTTCAGGCAAATTTTAAACGTCCGAATGTTAGCCGTTTGAAGGTAGCTTCATTCGTTGAACTCATGAGAATAAATGTTAGAGAAGGAAAGGCAGGGAGGTTAGCCAGACCAGCAAAGACGGTCTATCACCCTACACGGGGGAACAGGGAGATTGAAGTCCTGTCGCAGTGGTCTAGTCGCTAAGGTACTCGGTTTCTAACCCGAAGGTCGCAGGATGATATTCCGGCCTTGCTGGCTGCTTTTTCGATAAAGGTGAAAATGCTGTAGGCCTGTGTTCTCAGATTTGTGTGCACGTTAAAGAACCCCATGTGGTCGAAATTTCTGGAGCCCTCCACTACCTTGGTAAAAAATTCATGTGTCAGTATTGCTTTAATTTTATGGTTTATCTTCAGTGGATGCATATGCGCATACTGACATGTATTTGCAGTGGTATTGCAATTTTACGGAATAAAATATTCATATGGTGCATATTGCATGACATTTACTTAAGAAACACATCACATGGGTATCATAACTACAGAAATGCAAATGTGCCTCTATGGATGCACTCGTGCATATATTTGGTCAGCTTCAAGAACAGAGTTTATTTATTGCAGGCAACAGCATTACTCACGCATGCTTATCTCTTAATTACGTGCAGTCGATACAGCTAAAAGAGGGTGTCTTCATCTAAGAGTTCTAACTTCATCTTCGTGCATGAGTGAGCTATAAAGGTGAATGAAACTTCACATGTATGACATTGACATGAAAAGCTCTGCAGCAGCATGTTTCTCGATGTATTTATACTGCAGCATGCTCTTTTTGTATTTCTCAGTTGAGTGCCACTAAATATATGTTGGCCATGCGTTTCTAGCCATTCACTGCAATTTGGCAAGCAGCGCATGCAGTCTAGACAAACCTCACTAAAATATTTTTTTTGCACTGGTGCAGAAATTCTTTCAAGGAAATTTCCTGACAAGCTCAAGGAGCCCAAGCACCAGCGAACTCTGAACCATTGTTTCAAGCATCAGCTCTGTTCACCCTGCTTATGCGCTGTGCCTCACCAAGCTACTGGACGCTGCCTACTTATATGAAGTGCTCTCCATGTTCTCCTCAGTTTGGCAGCAGTGTGTGTGGTCTTCACAGTGCTTGCCAAAATCATTTTTGCACAGGTGAGACACTTATTTCTTGCTTTAATTGTGTTAGTATTATTGCATGCACTCCTGCCAAGCAAGAGTACTAATGTTTCCTGTGAATTGTTTGTCATGGTAAACAGAGGATTTCAAGCACAAAATTCATACTGAACTTTGGTCCTTCAAGAAGTGTGGAACGAAGGTGGTGACAGTGTCAATGCGCTCACTTTAGAAATAAAGGCTTTGCATGAAGAGCCTGTCGCACTTTGAAACAGGCACAAAAATCTTCCAGGCAAAAATAAGCAACTTCAGATGAAAATTGAAGAACATACACTGTATTCAAGGTTGAACTATCCGACATCAAAGGCGTCTCAGATGAGGGTTTTCTTTTGACGCTGTCCGAAATTTTTGGGCGATGATGGAAAAACCATTACTCATGATGATATTGACACTGCAGACAGAGTAGGAACAAACAAGCCTAGTTTGAAAAAAAAAATAGCAGTGCATTATGAACGATGTTACAAATAAAATGTTCTGGCTAAGACAAAAAACTTACGTCTGTCTACAGTGGCCTTTCCTTTTAGATCAAGTAGTTCTATTTATGTCAACGAACACTTGACAAGACTCGGTAAACAGTTAGTGAGAGCACGAATGCAAAAAAACAGGTAGGATAGAGGTTTATTTGGATGCAAGGCACGAAATTTATAGCAAAAAAATTGGAAACATTAGCAATTTTAAAGACTGCCTTCTTAGAAGATCTGGCGAAAACACTGTGTTGATGCCTTTGGAGCCACACTTTTCTTGAGCTTGCAATGTCTGTAAAACTATGACTGACATGGCAGAATTTTGATACCTAAATAGTGAAAAATTGATACCTAGATAGTGAAAAAGGCCACCAGCTATATTCAATGCCTTTACCTTAAATGCTCTTAGCATTATAAATAAGACTAGTAGCCTGTGTCTCTATTTCGACGACATGTCGGTAAAATTTTATGCCATTCTTTTGACATAATCCTTGTATTTTTTGTGCGATATAGCCCACCAAAAATACCAGGGTACAATTATCATGGCATTGTGTAGTTCATGAAATGGGGAAAAGGAATGGCGCTGTACATCTAACGTTAATTTTTGGCCGATGTCAGTACACTTCCGTGTGTTAAGCCCTGTGTTGAGTGTCTAGTAGTACGACTTGGGGGTTTTGTTTGGCAGCAATTAGCATGCCTCCATTAGGTCATAAGTAGGAATTTTGAGTTTCTGGAAACTAGGTAACTTGATTTTTCGGTCACAGATGCACAGACGATTTTTCGCTCACAACTAACGGGGCAGACGCCGGCGGCGGGTTTTCTGCAACACAAGCTCTTCAACGCTATCATGTTAAAAGCTGACATAGGCAGCATTGACCAAATGAATGCAAAGAATAAAGTCAAGTGTCCTAGCAGGAATCGAAACCTAGTATTCTGCTTGGTAATTAAGTATTCTACCACAGAGCCATGCCCGGCCTCGGTTATACTTTCTAAATAGTCTCAAATGTTTGTGTAACATCAACTGTCGTTGCAGTACTGGCTATCAAATTTTATAACTATTACATGTGCACTCCAATGATGCAGCCGTGAGGTCGAATCAAAGTCAATTGTAGTCAGGCACCATCCTGTGAAGTATTTGTGTAGCAGTGTTGAGGGCTACCATCGTCGCGAGTGCCAGTGCAAACACCAGTGGTTCATACCAGCCTACCACTTCTAGTGTGGCTAATATCCATGTTTCTGTTGGCATCGTTACCAAACAGCAAATAACTGCTAATGTTGTCAAAGGTGTGACATCTCCCCATAACAAATGAAACATATGCGGCTGTTTAACATATGTGTGTGCGAGAATTTGTACTTATATTGAGCTCCACTTCATAAGATCGCTCAATAAAAAAATTAAAATACATGTTATGCGTGTTTCACATGACATCGATTCCCAAAGTATGTGGGGTCTGCCAAATTTTTAGCATCAATTTCGTAACCTAAATGCTACCATAAACAATATTTATTGAACGTGAACAGCTGGACTGCAACATACTAAGTTTTAGGTATTAGGAAACTGAATATGTTCATGACTACAGCATACCTGACAGGCAAATACTAGTACTACATACAGGACACACTATTGTAGAGCTAGACTAGAATATTGCTTATTGGGACTTTACAATCTTTAAAAACCCTAATTAACTTGAGTGCCTTATTCGGTTTGTTCAAATCGGATGTGCGCAATTACTTGATGAATAGCTTTTTTACTCAAGCTAACTCATGTTTCATGTGTGCATCATGCTGAATCATTGCTCGGATGTTTCTTGTGTATATATTTCCTTCCTACTATGCTGTTGTTTTTGTATGTGAAATCTGTTGTACGTGCTACCCTCTGTTGGCCCCCAGGTACTGTGAAGTTGCTTACACAGTGTTTTTGCCTGGGGGACCTCCAACAAGCATGTTTTCCGTTGAAAACAAAGCGAATTTTGATGCTGACTTCTACTCACATAGTACTAAGAACACTCCAGCATGACAAAGCATATTGTATCTTGGACAGTCTGTCTTGTGAAGCTCTTAGTGATTACTTCTGTCTTTATTTTAGGCTTCCGGGTGCGGATGTGCTGTAGAGAAGGAGCACCCTGACCACACTTTTGTAAAAGGAACCAAAGTCGCCTGGGCAGCTGAAGATGGATTGTGCAAGTGTTTGAATGATCACATTATATTTAATCCAACACCACTTGCATTACTTGCCAATATTTGTGATTTTGTAATGCACAAGTTTAGAAACACACACACATATATAAAGGAGGAGCTGTAAATAAGCCTTGAGCAAGTTTGTAGTCAAGGCTTTTAGCATGAGGACAAAGCATGTTATATAAGCCCACATGTTTACCACACATTTACTTTCCTATCTATTTTTCAATTTTGTGGGCACTGGCAACACTCTCAATAAGCGCCTTTGGACTGCTGGTGCCTCTAACTTATATTTTGTTGTTCTAAATAATTTATTTGTTACCTACTATGCAAGGAGGGAAGTCAGAACGTAAAAGTTAAAAAAGAAGTCTCGTCACAAAAAGATGTCTACTCGTAAGAAAAAAGATTTGAAAAACAGAAGATTGATCCTCACTCACAAAGATCTCACCATTACAATCGATGCAGAAGTTATAGCTCATGTTTACTATTGTCAATCTTTTTCGGTTGTATGCTATGTACAATAAAATAGTGACTATTTGCATCATGTTAATTTATTTGTCATAAATTTTTGTTGGGGCCTAATATCTTGCATTCTCACATGCATAAAAGCTCACGTCTGCTACACATAATTTAAAAGAGCGCAATGTGGTAAGGTTCTGTATTTAGTGCATATTATCTGTGTCTTTCAAAGTGAATATATGGCATTTGAAATAATCACCAGTATTCGAAACTTGTGAATTTTAATTTGCAGGCATGCATGTCTGTATGGTGACCAAGTATCCATAAATTGTGCATGCATGTGTGTAGCAAGGGGCCTTGAATAGATTATTCATTCTGGACCAAAAATGGTTAGCACAGGCCATATACGCACTCTGGGATCAATTTTATGATTATTGAAACACACATATTTATTCAATATAGCTTGCTTTAAGGTATATATTTACATATTGTCTACTTCCACCTTGAACATTTCACCATGCATCCGGCACTCTGCTGAGCGCTTCTCGGGGCACTTTGGTAACTAGTACACAAACGTACAGACAGCTGTAAGTGGCCTCCACTTTGTTGACTGCTGGAGAACGGCGGCTTCGCCAAATCACACTTCCTTTGTGGTGAAGCTAACTTTGCTCTTGCAACAGTACAAGCTTATCTAAAATTCGACACTGTTCTTCAGAAGTGCAGCTTGTTCTATCCAGAGCAGCCAAAAACGAAAACCCGAGGAACAGCACCTGGACAGGGTAAAGCACAATTGCAGCACTTCTCGATAACAGTGCCGGATTCTCTATTTGCCTACACATAGAGAAAGCAAAACACTGGAGCCAACTTACCAGTAGCTTCACTGCAGAGACACTGTGTTTTAAAAGACGATGATGCAAAAGCCCAACTAGAGCTGTCACTGTGTTTCAGTGCTAGTTTCATAAGCGCCTGCGGAAGGCACTCTGTGGAGGGCCGGCCGCGTGCATGGTGCACGTGTTCAGGGTGAAATGGACGACTTAGTACATGTGTTCAAGTACTAACAAACTGTATGTGGGCTGTCACTCAGCATGGTCTACAGAGTATACAGCAATCTGCATTTTTAGCCATCTCCAGCATCAATCCTAGATTTGGCCCACTGGTACGTCGATGTGGAGCACCCTTCCAGCACCCATTTGAAAGGGTGTTATGACATCACAGCACCTTTTTTTAAAGGGTGCACTCATTACACCCTTCAAAATTTTTGCTCTGCACCCTTTTCTTAAGGGTGCTGAGCTCTGCACCCTTTCTCAGCACCCTTTTTTGAACACCCAATAGGGAGCAAAGGGTGTTCGTCTGGCGACAAGCTCATTTACACCCTTAAGGGTCAGATTTGGTTTAGTGTGTATGTAACGTTAATACCAATATTGTAATTATTTAAATCTCATTTGCGCGGATCTTATTTCTGTAACCAATTGTTGCCTTCTACCATAATCGCTAACTTCAGAAACCTTTTAATAACAAAATTGCGGATATTTACCTCAGGGGCACAGGCCCCACACACGTGTGTTCGAATCGTTGGCTAATCGTGTACCACACA
>WOVY01011048.1:0-146508 GCA_013436015.1 Rhipicephalus annulatus | reverse complement strand
GGATAAATACGGCCGTTAATGGTGACTCTCGCTGTGCAGATTCCTGCAGGCGTTACGAGATGACTCCGGCTGTGCGGATTTCAGGGCCTTTCCAAGCTGTCCTATTTCTTTAACTTCGCGGCGAACGACCCACTGATGACAGAATAGTCGGCTCCGTATCGACGAGGCGGGACACTGTGGCCGTCGATAAGAACGTCGAGGTCGCTAGTTCGCCGTCTCGCATTACAGTTAGGGCGTGGCGTCGGGTCACGGCTGCGTCGGCTTGTTCCGCTGCTTCCATGTTGCGTCGTCAGGCCACCTTCGGTAGTGAGCTTTCGCCGTCAGGGCTTTGCCTGTTGGCGTTGTGTCGGAAAGCTCCGTCGCGGCTCGTCGTCGTCGGAGGATCTTCGGTAGTTCGTCGCACAGCAACCGCACTCCACCGGTTGCTGCCCTTAGTTTCCCGGTACGGGCTAGGAGACCGGCCCCGCGTTGGGCCAGAGTACTGCCGGTGGTGCGGTGACGTGCGGCGGCTGGGCGACGGCGAACGCGAAGGGCTTCGTGTTGTCCACGAGTTCCTGTCAGGTAGTCGGCGATGTCACGTGGTCGTTCTCCAGGCTGTGGACGTGGTGCATTGACGGCGAAGCCACGCAGTCCCACCTGTCGTACTGGCAACGGCGGTATGTGTGTCCGGCCTCGTCGCAGTGGTAGCAGAGCGGGCGATGGTCAGGGGTGCGCCAGACGTCAGTCTTCCTCGGTACTTTGCGCTGGGCCACTGGCGAACGGTATGACGTCGGTGGGGGTGGTGGCGGCGGTGGCGTCTGTCGACGGAAGTGCGATGGGGCGGCGTTTTGGCGTGGACGGGGAGGAGCGTTGTGGCGCAGTGCAGTGGCGTAGCTTATAGCTTCCGGCTCGGGCAGCGGTGCGTGGGGAATTTGAAGCGATTGCCGAACTTTTTCTCGCACAATGTCCGCGATCGAATCTACTTGAGGCTGCGCCGAAGGCAACAGTTTGCGCAGCTCTTCCCGCACGATCGCTCGGATCGTTCCACGCAGGTCATCGGAGTCACTGGCTCGAGCAGCAGGGCATTCTGGAGTCAGGCGACAATTATACTGTCTGGTGCGCATGTCCAGGGTTTTCTCGACGGTGGTCGCCTCGGATACAAATTCTTGGAACGGTGTTCGGTGGATCCTCATTAGTCCCGCGAAGAGCTCCTGTTTGACCCCTCGCATGAGGAAACGAACTTTCGTTTCCTCTGGCATGTCTGGGTCAGCGTGACGGAATATGCGGGTCATCTCCTCTGTGAAAATTCCAACCTTTTCATTTGGTAGCTGAACCCGGGTCTCGAGTAGAGCAGCGGCCCTCTCTTTGCGAGCGACGCTCGCGAACTTTTGCAGAAATGCGCCGCAGAAGACATCCCACGTTCGGAGCGTGGACTCCCGATTCTCTAGCCAGGTCTTTTCGGTGTCTTCCAGGTAGGAGTATACACGACGGAGTTTTTTTTCGTTGTCCAAGTGGTTGAGGGCGGCCACGCGGTCGTATGTTTCTAGCCAGGTTTCCGGGTCTTCAAGCGATGACCTATGGAAAATTGGTGGTTCTCTGGGTTGATGCATTACCATCGTGGGCTGTGACGCTGCGGTTGTCATTGTCGCTGCAGTCGCGGTCATGGCCTTCTACAAGACAAGGCGCGGCCATGACCGCAGACGCGGTCATGGCCGCGCCTTGTCTTGTAGAAGCCCGTACTCCGGTGGTAGTCCTTGCTGTCGGCGGCTTGTTCGCTGCTCCTGGTTGGTGTCGATGTCTTCTCCGCGACGTGGGCTGGGTTCACGGCTTGACGGAGGTGTCCGGTACATGAACGAAGCAGCACCTCCACCAGATGTCTGGGGTCGTGACGTGGCCGAAGACAGGAGACTTCGTGTTGTGATTTAACTGTTTATTTGGGTGAACCTGTGCCCGGTAAACGGAAAGTCTAAATACAGCAGCAGTCTCACACAGATAGCAGTCTCGAACTGATAGCGGCGAACGGAGCGTCGGCCTTCGATCAACCACTGACAAGCGGCGAAGCACGTCGGCATTTATACTTTTGCTGTCGAATGTTCTAGCGTTATCGCTGGCGGTGGCGTAGGTTCCAGAACAATCTGTACCGTTCGCACAGTGGGCGTGATCTTATCGAAATGATCTACTACAGTCCGGAACCTTCTGGAAAACTGCAGGCGCGGTTCGCGCTGAGAATCGTGTGGTGTTTTGGGACGATAAAAAAACTTGGGAAATGGAACGTGGCAATATCGTCAAGCGAAGTTGGCATAGCACTTGATTCTATAAAATATGAATGACTATATGCTTTTATTACCTTTCAGATCCCACGAAGAGACCTAGGGCACTCAAAAATTGTAGAGATATCTAATACAGATTATATTTGTTGTATATTTAGGCTGACCCGCAGGTCACGGGATTGAACCAGGGTTGCGGCAGCTGCGCGTGCAATTTTAAATCCCTTCAGGTGATATATATTTTCGGAGCCCTCCTCGGCGGCATCTTTCATAATCTTATAACAGTCTTGCGACGTTAAATCCTACATATCCATCCTTTTATTTAGGCCTCGAGCATTTATGTACACTTCCTTATGTTCTATTAGTTTGATGACAAAAAGGCTGCTGCATGATAACATATTAGGTACTTTGTTCCCTTCGCATAAATCACATCGCAACAATAAAAAAATAACAGTTACAGCACCTTTTTCAGAAAATTTTGACAGATGGAATACAGAAAAAAATTTTATTGAGAACAAAGAAAGAACCAGGAATGGTCATACAAAATCTGGCGGATAAACGAAGAAAGCATAACAGTAGAGAACAGGAAAACCATACAAGTGGCGAGCTTTTCAGCACAGAAAACCTTCCGGTTTCGAAAAAGCGGAACTGTTTCTCGTAAATTTATATTTTCTTGGCAAACAATCTTGTTAGTGGACAGCATTCTCGAGTAGCTTTATGGGCTTAAAGACTGGGGTGTCAAAACCCGGTCATCCCAGCGACTATCTCACGAGTGAAAGAGGACCAAGGCATTGAAGTCGATCCTCCGCGCAGAATGACTTCCATAAAAAATGTTTTTTTTTGACATCCTGGAGTGGTTTTTCAGCGCTGAAGCTGTGTATGTTCTCCAACAAAGTGGTTCAGCGTAAACGCGCGCTATGTACATATACTGCACATAAGCTTATCACAGCCGAAATTTTATTGTAGTTGTGTGAATTTCCTACCCCATTACAGCACATAACGCCTCTCATCAAGCGAGTTGCAAGCAAATACCATATTATCAAAGAGGATAACTACAGATCTCTAAATAACATGTTACTTACGTGCACCACCACCTTACATGGCTGCACCCATTGGCATGAAGAAAAGCCAGCGTAACCAGGCACACATGTTCATTCGCAAAGCCTTCCTCCGCGATTGCTATTACTCGTTGACCCATCACAGTTACACACCTCAAAAATACTCACACGTTCTAAATTTCTGGAATTACTATAAAACTCAAGGTTTATTTCAGCAAACCGTTTGATAATACGCTGTTGCAGCCGCACAGCTCACTCATTCTAGATATTTTAAGAAGTGCTCGGAAACATTACATTATGTAGTTTATTTGAGTTCAGCGAAACTTTTGATGATTACGGTATTTCTATCAAACAGCTCCATTATTCTTATCACTTTAAGAGGTGCCGCAGAGTATCGCGCTGACTCTTCTGTTCAAAATAATGATTAAGGCCTTTCTGAGACTCCGCAGTAAATATTACGAATCCTTGCTGACTGATATTGTTGCGTATATAAACGCGCCAAATTTGCAACTAAAAAATGCGCCCTCAATGTGCTGAAACAAAGCTGATGCTGCAAAAAAAAAGAGAAAGGGGGACCGAAAAATTGGCAGATCGCAGGTACAGGAAGAATTTACAACTCGCGAAGCATTAATGAGGAAGTTTAATACCCCACTTTAAACGGAGACCAACTTTACAAGGCAGACGTAAATTATGCCGTATATAATTCGATGTCATGAATATCATGTTTCCGCCTGGCATTTATGTTCGTCGTCCATTCACGTCACGTAATACCAAGTTTCGTATATGTGAAGCAAGTGAAACAGCCGCGAGCGCAACATGTAGTTCTGTTTTGCATCACACGCATTTCATCATTAATATGTTTACGTCCCGTTTATCTTCGTCGTCTACTCACGTCCCGTAATACCGAATTCGGCGCATGTGAAGCTAGCGAAACATGCCGCGCATCATGAGCGCGGCATGTAGTCATGCTGTTACATAACACCTATATAACGATTATCTCGTTTGCACGAGCCATAAACCTGCGTCATCCATTACCGTCCCGTAATACCTAATTTGCTATTCGTAAAATTAGCGAAACGACCGCCAGCGCAGCATGGGTGTGGCATGTAGTGATGGCGTATACATGACATGCATGCCACTGTTTCCTCGCTAGTGTGTTACCTAAGTGCGCCAGGCAGTCATGTCGTATCATACCAGTTTAGCAATGGGTCTTGTGAACGAAAACACACACACACACATATATATATATATATATATATATATATATATATATATTGCCACGAGGAATTGTTAAGGCGCAGTACAACGCAGACGTTGTTAAAAGAGGAACGCTGACGGCATCGCTACGACTCTTGAAGCCCGCCGGAAGGCACGAGCCGGCCCAGCCTGTGCACGAGCTGCTACCGAGCAGCGGCCAAGGAAAAGAAGAGAAGAAGAGGACGACGAGCGTTCGCTGCTTTCTCCCAGCTACTGTGTAGTTCTTTTGGCTTGGGCACAAGTTCGCCCTTATTAAACCTTGTAAATAGGACGTCCTGGTTGTGAGGTTGTTATATCCGTTACATTTTCTGGTGGAGGAGCCGGGGTACATGATTCCGAGCCCCACGCAAGAGCGAAGTCCAAGCACTGACCAGCCGCAACCAGTGGAGCTTACACCGGTGCACCAACGAGTCAGCCGCCGTATCCGAGGAGAGTTGCCAGAATTTGGGCCACTCCCTTCTGTATCAAGGGCATCGGTGACGGAGACAAGCGCCGCCACCACCATGACGAGCCAAGTTACGCCGGCACAACTCATCGTAAGCCAACCGGTCATTCCAAAGGTGTTTCATGGTGACCCATACGAGGACGCCGAAGACTGGTTAGAGCATTTCGAGAGAGTGGGAAATCTAAATCAGTGGAACGAGGAAGGCAAGCTGCGTAACGTCTACATTGCGTTGGAAGACTCTGCACGAGTGTGGTACGAAAACCACGAGGCATCTCTGACGTCGTGGCAAGAGTTTCGGCGGCAGCTACTGAGTACGTTCGCCAACAGTGATCGCCGGGAAAAGGCGGAAGCAGCTCTCCGCACACGGATTCAACGAACGAACGAAACTGTCGCGATGTACATCGAAGACATGTCCCGCCTTTTCAAGCGAGCTGATCCTGGCATGACGGAAGACAAGAAGGTGCGCCACCTCATGCACGGGGTAAAGCAAGAATTGTTCGCGGGACTCATCCGCAATCCGCCCCGTACTGTTGCTGAGTTTCGGTCGGAAGCAACAACCATCGAAACGACGCTTCAGCAGAGAGCCCGACAGTACAACCGCGACGTAGCCGGTGCATCCGCAGGAGTCTACTCAGCAGGCGTCGTGGATAATCTTGACACATTGCGGGAGCTCGTCCGGTCTGTTGTCAGGGAGGAATTAAGGAAACTGCAGTCACCTGATGTCACCCCCGAGCTGTCTCTTGCTGAAGTTGTCCGAGAAGAAATTCGACAGGCCATGCGGGAGCCGCGGAGTGATGTGCCAGCGACACGACGGGCGGTAACGTACTCCGAGGTGCTCAGGCGACCTACTCTGCACTGTTCGCCGATCGAGACACCAAGTACTTATGTGCAGACAATGCGCAGCCCGCCTGAAATCGTAGAGGCAACACGCACTCCACCTCGTGCGAGAGAGATGATGCCACGGAAGAGCGATGTGTGGCGAGATGCCACACGTAGGCCCTTGTGTTTCCACTGTGGAGAGGCTGGCCACCTGTACCGATTCTGCCGATATCGTCAAGCTGGTCTTAGGGGATTCGCCATCAATGCACCGTGTCCGCGAAACGGCGAAAGACCTTCCGAGATTGAAGAATACCTATGCTCACGTCGGGAATTTGACCCGCCTCGTCGTCATCAACCACGCTCACCATCCCCTATGCGCTACCGCTCGTCTAGCCCACGTCCCTTCCCAAGCACGTCTAGGCAGCGTTCGCCTAGCCCAAATCCGGGAAACTGAAGAGGGCGACCTGTGGAGGCGAGGCCGCTGGCGACTTGGGATATGAAGATCCTCCACTGCGGTACGAGCCTGATAACGACGACTGTTTCCAGGTAAAGGAGTGCAGTACAGAGAAAATTACTTCAGACTTGCCGTTGGTGATTGACGGACTAGAGCTCAATGCTTTGATCGATACTGGTGCGGATTATTCTGTGATAAGTTACGAATTAGCGAAGCGACTCAGGAAAGTTCTGACCGAATGGGGTGGACCTCAAGTACGTACTGCAGGTGGTCACCTCATAACCCCTTCCGGTCGATGTACCGCAAGGGTCATGATACGGGGCTTCACTTACGTCGGTGACTTTGTCGTCCTGCCTGTGTGCTCGAGGGAAGTGATACTGGGAATGGATTTCCTACAAGCTAATGGTGCGATTATCAATTTACAGAGGTCGAGCGTGTCCTTTTCGACGGAGCAAGCTTTAAAGGTAGCACGATCAGATGAACGATGTACCACTCCACTGCGCGTCGTCGACGATGATGTGACTGTACCGCCACGGAGCAGTATAATGGTTCTCGTGAATAATGATACATTCAGCGACTACGAGGGTGTGGCGGAGAGCAACGTGGATGTTTTCTTGAAAAGAGGCGTTTGTGTGGCACGAGGGATTATCCAGCTGCGAAACGGGTGCACAGACATCCTCTTGACGAATTTCGGTAACGAATTCCAGCACATCGCAAAAGGGACGGCAATAGCGTTTCTTCATGAGTTCTGTGAAGTGACAGAAATATGCAGTCTTGAAACGACGTCACCGAATGTGAAACTTCCATCTGATGCCTGCGACACAATATACGTAAATCCTAATCTTTCAGAGATTCAACGTCAACAGCTATACGACCTCGTGCGGGAATTTGGCAGCTGTTTCTCCAACAGTTCAAAGGTACGGCGCACGAGCATTACAAAACACAGGATCATAACGGACGAGACAACCAGGCCGGTATGCCGGCACCCGTATCGTGTTTCCCCTAAGGAAAGGGAAGTCATCAAGAAGCAGGTACGAGAAATGCTTGAAGATGATGTTATCCAGCCTTCTAACAGCCCGTGGTCATCTCCCGTGGTGCTTGTCAAGAAGAAGGATAACACGCTACGGTTTTGTGTCGACTACAGGAAACTGAATGCTGTGACTAAACGGGATGTATATCCCCTTCCACGCATCGACGACACGTTAGATCGACTTCGGTGTGCCAAGTTCTTCTCATCACTAGATCTGAAAAGTGGATACTGGCAAATCGAAGTTGATGAACGTGATCGCGAAAAGACTGCTTTTGTTACCCCGGACGGACTTTACGAATTTAAGGCTCTCCCGTTTGGTCTCTGTTGTGCGCCGGCAACGTTCCAACGCATGATGGACACTGTGCTTTCCGGATTGAAGTGGCAGTGTTGCCTAGTGTACCTAGACGACGTGGTCATCTTCGCGGCTACATTTGAGGAGCACATCAAGCGCCTTCGGTCAGTGTTAGAGGCAATCCGTTCGGCAGATTTGACAATCAAGCCAGAGAAGTGCCGATTAGGTTTCGAAGAGCTTCGTTTTCTTGGGCATGTCGTCAGCGCCCAAGGTGTTCGCCCTGATCCTGATAAGACGGCCGCCGTCGCAAGGTTTCCGGTGCCAACAGACAAAAAGTCAGTACGGAGATTTCTAGGTCTATGTGCGTACTATAGACGATTTGTGAGAAATTTTTCAAAGATCGCAGAACCCTTAACGAGACTTACGAGAGAAGATGTGCCTTTCCAGTGGCAAAACGAGCAACAAAGCGCCTTCAACGAATTGAGAAAGAGGTTAGAAAACCCCCCGATTCTTTCTCACTTTGATGAGACAGCCGACACGGAAATACACACAGATGCCAGTAACATCGGCCTTGGATGCGTTCTAATACAGTGGCAGAAAGGTGAAGAAAAAGTGATAGCTTATGCCAGTCGGACTCTAACAAAAGCAGAGACAAACTATTCGGCCACGGAAAAAGAATGCCTTGCCGTCATCTGGGCCATCAGTAAATTTCGGCCGTACCTATATGGTAGACCATTCAAGGCAGTCAGCGATCACCATGCGCTTTGCTGGCTGGCGAACATCAAGGAACCATCCGGACGACTAGCAAGGTGGAGCCTCAGACTGCAAGAATACGATATAAGCGTGGTATACCGATCTGGCAAAAAACATACCGATGCCGACTGTTTGTCACGGGCTCCTACAGACACACCACTATCAGAAGAAGACGACTTTCCGTTCGTAGGAATTGTCGAGACCACTCAAATAGCCGAATTCCAACGTACAGACAAAGAATTACTCCCGCTTATCGAACACCTGCAAGGAATTGACGTACAAGTACCCCGTATATTTTCTCGAAGCCTCGCATCGTTCTGCCTCCGAGGAAACGTTCTCTACAAGAGAAACTTCAAGCCCAACCGCGAAAAGTTCCTGCTTGTCGTTCCAGCAACTATGCGACAAGAAATACTTCGAGCGTGTCACGATGAGCCCACATCTGGACATTTGGGTGTGACGCGAACGCTTGCAAGGATCAGTCTCCATTATTATTGGCCCAAGCTACTAGCTTCAGTGCAACACTACGTCAAAACATGCCGCGAGTGCCAAAGACGAAAAACACCAAGTTCTAAACCAGCGGGCCTTCTACAACCTATAGATCCACCGAAAGCGCCTTTCCGCCAAGTTGGAATGGACCTCCTTGGACCCTTCCCGACATCTTTACTCGGCAAGAAATGGATCGTTGTGGCCACTGATTATTTAACTAGATACGCCGAAACAGACTCTTTGGAACGAGGAACGGCAGCAGAAGTGGCCCAATTCTTCGTACACAAAATAGTCCTGCGACATGGCGCTCCAACGGTTGTAATCACCGATCGCGGAACGGCTTTCACGGCGCAACTTTTGAAGTGCCTGCTCAACATGACTCACACTGTTCATAGGAAAACCACTGCATATCATCCTCAATGCAATGGCCTGACCGAACGCCTTAACAGAACTCTAGCGGACATGATATCCATGTATGTGGATGTCGAGCACAAAAAGTGGGACGAAATTTTACCATACGTCACTTTCGCCTACAATACGGCTGTGCAAGAGACCACCAAAATCACCCCATTTGAACTAGTTTACGGTCGTGCTGTTACCACAACACTGGATGCTATGTTACCAATAGACCAAGATGACTACCCCCCCGATCTTGACGACTTTCTACAAAGAGCGGAAGAAGCCCGCCAGTTAGCAAGATACCGAATACGCCACCAACACCGCATCGATGCCGACCGCTACAACCGAGGAAGACTTGACACGCGATATGACGTTGGCGACAAAGTGTGGATATGGACTCCAGTACGACGACGAGGCCTCTCCGAAAAACTCATTTCCCGGTATTTTGGCCCCTACGAGATAGTACAGCGACACAATGACCTCGTCTACGAAGTCAAGCCTGCAGGCCACCTGCATTCGAGGCGACGCAATCCCACGGAGCGTGTACACATTGTACGGATGAAACCGTACTACGACCGATTCCAAACCTAGCCACCCCAATCCCTTGACGTACTGCAACCTCATTTTTACAAACTTGTACACACAAAAAAAAAAAAAAAAAAAGTACTGAACAGCCTCATCGCAAGCATCGGGGCGATGCCGCTTGAGAGGGGGGATAATGCCACGAGGAATTGTTAAGGCGCAGTACAACGCAGACGTTGTTAAAAGAGGAACGCTGACGGCATCGCTACGACTCTTGAAGCCCGCCGGAAGGCACGAGCCGGCCCAGCCTGTGCACGAGCTGCTACCGAGCAGCGGCCAAGGAAAAGAAGAGAAGAAGAGGACGACGAGCGTTCGCTGCTTTCTCCCAGCTACTGTGTAGTTCTTTTGGCTTGGGCACAAGTTCGCCCTTATTAAACCTTGTAAATAGGACGTCCTGGTTGTGAGGTTGTTATATCCGTTACAATATATATATATATATATATATATATATATATAAAGTTTTTAATTTCTTAGCGAACTTCGGCGACCTTCACCGTATCTATCTATTTATCTATCTATCTATCTATCTATCTATCTATCTATATATCTATCTATCTAGCCACCTACGACTTTTAGCTCTCCTTACCACTTCGGTAATGGTATCAATACCAAATTCAGTATGGCATAACATGATTGTATGGAGAACATATTTTTAATTAATTATAACGTGAAAATTACGACATGTATGCCTTGAATGTCATGATTTACATTTCATAGTCCTGCGACTCTTGCAGTGGTTCTGTTCACATGGCATGTTGCAAAACTAGTATGGTATGACATGATAGCATGGCAAACACCAGCGACAGACTCTAACATGAAAATTGTGGCATGCGTGTTATGCAACAACATGACACCATGCCACGCTCATGATGCACTCGAGGCCGTTTCGGTAGAGTCACTTATAAAAATTTGGTATTACGGTACGTGAATGCATGACGACGGCATGCGACTGGTGCAAACATCATAATCATGAGATGCGTGTCATGTGATAACATAACTACATGCTACAGTAAAGGCGCCAATACATTTCGACGTCATGCGGTGCGCGTGCTCACCGTCGTTCATTTCGTCGCGTCACGCTGTATATAGTTGCCATGCCAAGGCCAGTCCTGCCAAATACACGCAGGCGCGCGTCGTGCTGCGTTGCTTTGACGCATGCACGTTTCAGCGTGTCCGACTCCGTCACGAAAAGAGGGAGACGCAGTGTGGTCTGGGTAAAGCATCGGTGCGAAGTGCAGTATGTCGCATTACGCACCGGTTGCCCATAGAGAAAGAAGAAGACAAGAGAGGACACTCCGCGAAACCTGGCCTCAGGAAGTGCGTCACTATTACGTAACCAACTTGTGCTCTCATCAAACGTCAGAGGACGCAAGCGCAAAAAAACAGTTATAATAAATGCAACAGAATTGTTTTCACAAAATAATAATTATACGCCCAAATTAAGTATGTTCTTTATACATAAAAACAATTTATTCAACACACCTTACGCGATTATTTTTCTTCAGCCGTACTGTCATAAACACCATCTACCCAGCGACAAGCCCATGCATGACTGACAGCGAGAAGCTTTCGTCGCTTTCGTCAACGTCGGCTGCGTCGGCATTTTCAAGCGCGAGATAACAGGTGAGGCACGTTTTCAAGCAAAGCTTGTTGAATGACATGTTGTTGGTCTTGTTCGGTCATTTTTTTCAGAAAACAGTTACACCTGTGCGAATAAGACACCATGCAACAAACATAGAAAGATGCGCACACACACGTTGCGCTTCGTGTGTGCGAGTTTGTTTCTTACGTGGCGTCTCATTCACGCAGTTTTAACCTTTTTCTGAAGCTTGTAAGGACGGGGAGGTTCGCTAAAAAGAAAGTTTGCGGCTCTATGCGGCGGCTAGACGGCAAAATTGTGCAACGTATGCAGTATAGCAAAGGCGGCACGGCGTCAAGCCGAGGCGACGCGTGCTGCGTCTGCCACGGACGCGAGCGTCTGTGCGCTGAGCATAGCTGGGCCGCTAGGTCATAGGCTTGGTGGCTCGGTGCAAAATATTGAGAAGCGTTCGCTGGGCCTCGCATGCCTCACGACGCGTTTCCCGAAGGCTTGGAACACAAATAATTCTTGGTGTGCCGGAGGCAAATCTGGACTAGCCAAGTGGCCATCATCTTCGTTTCTTCGCTAGCCTTGTGCCACTAGTGCAAGCAGCCCCCAAATTTTTTTGACGTTTCCAATATAATTTTACCGCACAAATTTCAACTTCGATTTTTCTTTCCAATGTACTGTGCTGATACTGCGTACGCACGAAGGTGTTCTAAAGTTCCCAGGCCGCGATACCATGGCATTACAAGGGATAGCGGCTTGGAAACTTCTGATCTTTGTACGTGGTCTTGACGTCTATCTTTGTAAGTCAGAGTTTTATGGGTCAGAGATGTATCACTGGTTTTGTATTGTGCATCGATTAGCTAATCGTTCAAAGGGGTTTGTTGGTACACTTATGACGTGCACATATCTTTTTCGTAATTTGACAGCGAAGCATCCACTTACTAACATTTTCAAACCGCGCTGATGCCATGCCGTCCGGCGGTCCAAGCTACGGCAGCAACTGCTGTGTATCGTGGTGCTTCACCAATGGCAGATTCTACAAGAAGCCTGGGACGAGTTTCTTCCGCATACCACGGGACGGCAGGTGTGTTAAAGCTTTTGTGTGGTTTGCATGTCTTCAGGCTTACTGTTCGTACTTGCTCAGTGAGGGTAACAATAAAAAATCACTATTCAAGCACTTCCCCTTTCAGCTGGTAGTTCATTGCCAATGCAGGATAAAAGCATGGATGCAGTATGCTGGACGCGATGATCTCCTTAGTAGCCGGCCAGCCTATTGTACAGGGTTTGTAGCATCCATTTTACTGCTCAAAGTTTCATGGACCCTGGGCACACACGGCTTACAAGAATGTCTGTTCCCAGTGTGCAACCAGCTGCACCATGTAAGTGATTGACTGAAACTCAAATATGTGTAATAGCAGCCACTTGTATTGAATGAGTGGCGACAGTTAACCGTGAAGATCTTTGTAGCCGGTGGAGAAACCTCACTATAGAAGTAACACTTGGAAAGTCTTAAATTTTGTGAACTATGGGCTATCACCTTCCTAACAGCAGCCTTACATTTCTGTCGTTTTTTGATGCTCTCGACCAGCGCAACTTGTTTTGAAAGACTTTCATGGGCTATTTCACGTTATCTTCAAGCCTGAGTACACATGTACATATACCTTTTATCGGTGAAAGCTGGCACTGTGGATAATTCCAAAAATCACAAATTACTTGTTTCCTAGTTGGCGCCTTCTCTTTTCCTTCACGTTCGACCAATTTGCGCATTTGAAAGAGCTGTTTAAGTTTCCCCATGCTACAAGCTTTGTAACTTGTACCAACTGCACATATATGCACGTTCTCCGAGCGTCGCTTCAAATAGTGACTGTGACATGACTGCAGAAGCTGCACTGCAAGGTGCGGATGAGCTTCAGTTTGTGTTATTTTAAGCCTCTTACTGACACATAGTCGTAATTTCATTTCTTCAGTACCTGCGGTAGAGGCTTCAAAAAGAAGTTTCTCAGTTCCAATATGTATTTTCCCTCTTGGTTTCTACAACAATTATAAATATGCCTCTGATATGTTTAATCAGAGCATGGCTGCAGTGCAATGAACAACTGCGAGCCTGTTAAACAACGGAGCCAAGGCTCTTGGTATGATCTTGACGTGCTCCTTGGCGAGTCCCTGCAGTGTGCTATAGCGCTGATACATTACACCATTTGAGTTTTTTAGGCACCGTTTTCAAGCAGCAAAGTGTCTACTGAGAAGGTCAGGCAACCCAGAGCCAGTTAAGTGCTCAATAAACTGGCGTTCACGGATATCGCCATATTTGCGACAGCCATGTCTCATCTTCGTAACACTGTCGCATCATCAGTGGCGTAGGCAGAAATATGTTTCGAGGGGGAGGGGGGGCTCACACCAAGCCAACTGGGCGCGGAGGGGGGCCCATGGGCATTAGCTATTATCTGTGACATATTGGTGGTAGTTTGAGAAGATTGTGTGCTTGTATATTAAAGTAATTAGAATCATCTCGACCCCCCCCCCTTTCACATGTGTATGCTTTTGAAGAGAATAAGTGAAAGTAAAGTAATCGCAGTAGAATACAGAAAATGACAGGAAGAATGGTCGTTCAGAGCAATGGCCTCTCGTCACTCTGTTGAGTGGACTAGTCTTCGAAAACGCATCATTGTGACAAGCCGCCTGATCGGAGAAGACATCGCTCATCGGTAATCTCTGTCAACCGTAAATGGCATAATCCTCGTCGGGGCAAAGTGCGTTTCACAAGCCAATGACGGCTCTGCTTACAACGTGGAATGACAGCTATACGCAGCATGTTTTTGTACATTCATAAGTAAATTTCAGTTCTGCTTACTTTGCTGAGCTAAGTCGTCACTGTCGATGTTTGTGACTGCATGTCTACTGGAATGTTTATTGTTTTCATGTTAAGCTCTACATGTCAAGTAGTCTTGACGCAGTGATAGCTCTTCCAGCCAACATTTTATTTTACTGCGCGCATCCAAAAATGCTTGCGATATGCAATAAGTATATATTTTGTAAGTTATGCTGCACGTTGGCAACATGATTTCGGACGCGTCATTTTGCGAAAGGCTTTCTCGCAACCTTGGTTGACATTACACTCGTACTGTAACTTTTGATACCAATGAAGTACTGCAATCGTAGAGGTTTTTAGGTGCATTATGCAAAGGCAAGGGAGTCATTGTTAAGGAATTTTCACCTGTATCAATCGAAAATGCACCTGAAATGATGGACCTAGCTTGGAATTAGAGTGGCATGTATGAAAAAAAAGGAAAAAAACCACACTGACGTCAGAAAAGATGGGTGCCGAACCACGTACTGCAGGCCAAGAGAGAGTGAGTCATGGACGAAACCTGGAAGATTCAGTTGCGGAGCCTCGTGGACAGGGCTCCTCTGAGTTGCTTTCTTTCCCGGTAGACGTCTCCCAAGACCCTTCAGATGAAGTTGCCACAGCCACTCTGTTCTCTGGTCAATGATCCGTGAGAGTGCCCAAATCCTTGTATGTGCACCCACCTAATCACTGGTGCAACGTGAACTCATGAACAGAATTTTATGGTAGAGCCGCGCTAATACAAGCCATGTTCATGAATAACCAACTCCTCGAGCTACAAGTGAACCGGGACAACAGTGTACCTACTTACATAGAAATAGCTTGCTTGCTGCATCTATCTGCTAGAAAACCTAAACAGCCTCAAAAACACGTAATGTGTTTTTGTAGCTTTCGTCGCTCATTTTTCTACGGCGGAAATGTACTCTCCACGACGCTTCGACTTTCGAGTTCACTTCAGTCTAGATTTTCTGGACCTGGCCGCCGCAGTGCTGCATGTCGACGACCATGTTGAGGCTGCAGAGCTCCAGATGTAGAAGTTTGGCTTTGCTGATGCATATGACGCCTGTGTAAGGGCTCCCGAACCCGCACTTCTTGAAATGAGGATGCAACGTGTCACAGGTAGGCAGCTTCATCGAAGTAACGTGCCAGTGGCTAGCTTTAAGACTGCTTCAGCCTTCCAGTATTTCTGCCTTTTAGACACATATCTCAGTAGCCCGCATCCCAAGAAATATGCATCATCATCATCATCATCATAATCATCATCATCAGCCTAACTAAGTCCACTGCAGGACAAAGGCATCTCCCATGTTCCACCAGTTAACCCAGTCCTGTGCTTGCTGCTGCCAATTTATACCCGCAAACTTCTTAATCTCATCTGTCCACCTAACCTTCTGTGTCCCCCTAACCCGCTTGCCTTCTCTGGAAATCCAGTTAGTTACCTTTAAAGACCAGCGGTTATCCTGTCTACGCGCTACATGCCCGGCTCATGTCCATTTCATCTTCTTGATTTCAGCTATGATATCCTTCACCCGCGTTTATTCCTTAATCCACTCCGCTCTCCTATTTTTTTCTATTTTTCCGTTTTTCTCTGTATTGCTCGCTGCGTCGTTCTCAATTTAAGCTGAACCCTCTTTGTAAGTCTCCAGGTTTCTGCTCCGTAGCTAAGTACCGGCAAAATACAGCTGTTGTATACCTTCCTCTTGAGGGATAGTGGCAATCTACCTGTCATAATTTGAGTGCTTGCCAAATGTGCTCCACCCCATTCTTATTCTTCTAGTTACTTCAATCTCATGGTTCGGCTCCGCGGTTATTACCTGCCCTAAGTAGACATAGTCTTTTACAACTAGAAGTGCACCATTACCTATCTCGAAGCGCTGCTCTTTTCCGAGGTTGTTGTAAACTACTTTCGTTTTCTGCATATTGATTTTAAGACCCACCTTTCTGTTCTCCTTGTCTAACTCCGTAATCATGAGTTGCAATTCATACCCTGAGTTACTCAGCGATGCAATGTCATCGGCGAAGCGCAGGTTACTAAGGTACTCTCCATGAACTCTTATCCCTAACTGTTCCCATTTTAGACTTCTGAGAACCTCCTGTAAGCACGCGGTAAATAGCAATGGGGAGATTGTGTCACCCTGCCTTACACCTTTTTTGATTGGTCTTCTGTTGCTTTCTTTATGAAGCATTATGGTAGCAGTTGATCGCCTGAAGATTTCTTCCAAAATGTTTATATATACTTTATCGACGCCCTGATTGCGCAGTGTCTGCATGACGACTGATCCTTCTACGGAATCAAACGCCTTCTCGTAATCTATGAAGCTTATGTATAGTGGTTGGTTATATTCTGAGCATTTCTCTATTACCTGATTGATAGTGTGAATGTGGTATATTGTTAGGTAGCCTGTTCGAAATCCTGCTTGTTCCTTTGGTTGATTGAATTTTCATGTTTTCTTTACTCTGTTAGCAATTAACTTTGTAAATAGCTTGTATAACACAGAGAGCAAGCTGATCGGTCTGTAATTCTTCAAGTCCTTGTCATCTCCTTTCTGATGTATTAAGATGATGTTAGCATTCATCCAAGACTCTGGTACTCTTCCCGTCAGGAGACACCTCGTAAACAGGGTGGCTAGTTTTTCTAACACAATCTGTCCTCCATCTTTTTGCAGATCTGATGTTACCTGATACTCACCAGCAGCTTTGCCTCTTTGCATGCTCTCGAAAGCTTTTCTGGCTTGTTCCATCATTACTGGTGGGGTGTTATCTGGTTTAGTGCTAGTTCTTATAGTATTAAGGTCGTGGCTGTCGTGTCTACTGTACAGATCTCTTTTAAATTCCTCGGCTATTTTAGCTATCCTATCCATATTGGTAGTTATTTTGCCTTCTTTGTCCCTTAGTGCATACTTCTGATTTTTGCCTATCCCATGTTTCCTCTTCACTGCTTTGACGCTTCCTCCGTTTTTTAGAGCGTGTTCAATTCTCTCCATGTTGTACCTTTTTACATCGCATACCTTACGCCTATTAATCAACTTCGAAAGCTCTGCCAGTTCTATTTTGTCTGTTGTACTTGAGACTTTTATGCTTTGACGCTTCTTGATGAGATTCTTCGTCTCCTGGGAAAGCTTGCCAGAGTCCTGTCCAATTATCCTGCCTCCAAATTCCACTGCACACTCCGTAATGATACTCGTCAGATTATCATTTAGTGTATCTACGCTAAGGTTTGTTTCCTCACTCCGACAAGATTGCGATCGCAATCCGCACACATGATACACTGATGCATCGAAATATCCAGGAATCCGAGCTCATGCTGTCAGTGTAGTTCACAGCGAACGCAAAGAGAAAACGGCAGCTAGCATGCTAAGAACAGAAACCGACACGGCAGAAGAAACAGAGATAGCGCGAGCAGTCTCAACCAGTAATGACACAGCAGTAATACTAACCGATTTGCAAGCAGCTTGTTGAAATTTTCAGAAAGGAAGAATTTCCAAGGAAACCTTAGAAATTCTCGCCACTGCAGGGAAAACAAATCTACCAGACACGTACATTGTTTAGACTCCCGGTCAAGAGTCTCTTATAGGAAATGAGGCAGCCTATGCCTTTACCCGAGCTCATGTTCACCAGGCCACCAACAGGACGCCCAAAGGAGGAAAGAAGACGTACCTAAAAGTACAACAATATATTGCAGCACTACAGACTAAACAGAAGAATATATCCACCAGCTCACCCCATCCTAACTCGGGAAGAGGCAGTAACCCTCAGGAAGCTGCAAACTAACACCTAGGTTCACGGTACGCTGCTTCACTGCATCTAACCAACCGAGTACTCGTACTATATGGTATGGGGATGCAGACAAAGCCCTGGAGCCACTGCACTAACCGAAGAGCAGTGGGAGGACATGTTATCAGACACGGGCCTGAAGAATCAGCGCAGCATGGTTCAACGGGGGCGGGATATAGCGAAGGCCCGCGGCCACCTGAAATAAGGAGGCCAGCCACCTTGGGCGTACAATGCATTTACTGAAGTAAAAGTTTATTCTCTCTCTCTCTCTTTCTCTCTGTACTATGCAATATGTTAGTTCACTGAGAGTTTTCAAAGGCATCGGCACACCGTGGAGGTGCTTTCTTTCCACTGCTGCAGACTGTTTTCAAAGCTGCCACTCTTGCCACTGCCGAGGAGTTTACTGACATGTGCTTGAACATTGTCTCAACTTCAGCATTGCAAGGAGAATTAGAAGTATGGGCTGCAAAATGGAAGCGAAAGAAACGCGAAACGCTCAGTATGTCGGCAATGCAAGGGGTCGCCAATTGCCCAGAGGGGTTCTTTTCAAACGTGCACAAACTTTTAAAGATTCTGGCAACTCTCACCCGAGAGCAACCTTGAAGTGGAACGCTCTTGTTCAACGCTGAGGTGCCCAAAGATGTACCTGAGAGATACAACAACAAGTGAAAGGCTGGTTGGCATCGCTCTTTTAAACATCCACCGTAAAATACAAGTCCAACAGGAATACATTTTCGCTCTTCTTTATCGGGAACGTTGACGGATACAGCTGAAAATATAGTATCATTAAGCGAAGGTGCCTGATGAAAATCAAGCGCGATATTTACCTGAAGTTATTTTTAGATTAAGACTTTCCGAACATCCGTAAAAACATAATTGGTAATTGTCCATTGATGGGCTTTATTTTCTCAAAACCACGATATGTTTATGAAAGGCGCCATGGTGGGGCACACCGGAAAATTTACCACATTGGGCCCTTAACGGCACCTTAATAAAAATGTAAAGGTCTCGGATATTTTCACCTACATAAAAAATACGACATGGATTTGATCAGGTGACTTGCGGGTCAGCAATAGACCGCCGTAACCATTGGACCACCCTGACGGGTAGTAAGTAAAGAAGACGGTTTTGGTAAAATCAGTATGCGCTACTTTTCATCTAGATCTAAGGACGCAAGCTGAACTGAATAAAATATATTGCTGAAATTCGCTTTCACACCATGGCAGAGTGATATTCGTTCTCTACCATTGCCTACTCCTCGCTTTGCGGTGGCAGTTTTCACTTGCAGACGTGGCTCGCGGATACCAAAGGTGTGAACGGCAATGAACAATGCAAGTTTGCATGCAACATTTCTCGCAAATTTTGGGTAACATATTTGTGCCATATAATTTGACTTGTAATGCGCAGGATAATCTTCGATCCAATTCAAATATATACTAAACAGCATTCTGCTCTCATGTGTCTGTTTGGTGCGTGAAGCATTGCTTTCGCAGAGTTTATTTATTTCGTGTAAAAATTGTGGTTACTATGTATATTTTTCTTCATTTTCCATGATAACATGTTCGATAATCTTTTCTTTCGTCATTCTGCACATTTCTTGTGCGTTATATCACTAGTTGCAGAAATCACTTATATATATATATATATATATATATATATATATATATATATATATATATATATATATATATATATATATATACCCTATTGCAAGAACAGCGTGTCAGTCTTGACCGTGCGACTTGTAAACATGAAGTGGTACAGCGCGTTCTTCGGATAAATAGTTGTTTTACAACCTCACAAGCACGTTTGGTGTGGCGAAAGACAAAGACGACGTTCTGAACGGTCGCGTTTTTCATGTTCTCCGCTTCGAAGGATTTATCGGCCATGGGCCGAGGTGCTGCTCAGGCTTCAGCCAGCGGCAATGACTACCGTTTGTACTTTCTCGCCTTCCCACCGGTAAGCTTGTTGTGAACTCTGTTTTTCTACATGCGGACTTAGCTGGTCGCCCTTACCGGGTTCGAGATTTTAGAGATGCTCATCGGGACATCATTGACTTGAAGGAAATAAGCTCCATTGGTCAATTTCAAATGTCTCATGTTTGAATGGTCACATGCATGTCAACGCTGATGAAAACATAGTTGGTCACAAGAGAAGAATTTTTCGTCAAAAGTTGTCGATGCCTCGTTATAGACCCGAAGCCCACGAAAGTGAAGTTGAAGCTTATGTGGCTTCCTGAGCGCTTGGAGGACGCCTATGTTTGCGAGGCACTGCAAGCTTTTGGGAAGGTCAAGACAATATCACAAGAAAGCTGGAAAGTAGCAGACATGGAACAAATGCGGACGCTAAATAGGGATGTTGTTTTGTCTCTTGCTGATGGAGCTCGCATTGCGAATATTCCTCATATTCTTGTTTTCTGCAGAGTGCAAAGCCTTGTCCCAATACCTGGCCACCCACCACTTTGCCTTCGGTGCAGTAAGGTTGGACACATCAGTCGAAACTGCAGGACCCCTCACTGTGACAACTGTCGAGCTTCGGTCATTCGGCCGAGGATTGTGTTATGACATACCCCAACAAGCGGCGACAGCACACACAACAGCCAGATGATAAACTACGAGAGCATATTATGGATGCCACCGAGGTTTTGGACGCAACGGGAGACACTCGGTCAATTTCATATGCCGCAGGCTATACCACAAGGAATCCAGAAAAGGAAAGAAAGTCCCTCTCTGTTGACACAGTTGAAAATTCTTCGTGCAAAGAGCCAAGTGAATCATGCAAGCAGCATACCCAAAATGACTCCGCACAACCCCTAGCACAAGTAGGAGTTCCTATGAAGAGTGCTGTTGCGCTGACCCATGAAGATGCCGAAGAACCACCAGTACAAGACAGAGACTCTGGGATGGATGCCCCGGAAAGTTCTTCACCTGCTTGCGCTGTAGCTCCGCAGCAGCTTTTTCATCGTGGTGCAGTGTCGAAAGATGATATGCAGATTTCTATGGATGCAGCAATAACGAAACGTCGTGCATCGTTCAGCTCGGATTCAAGCAAAGGGAGTGACCCAGCGTCAGTGACTAGGGAGTCACGCCGTCGCCGGAAGTCCATGCGAAAGGGGAAGCGTCATGATCCCGATCTAGCAGGCCTAGTGGGTGTTCACGGGAAGCCTCAGTGCCAACTCTTGCGACTGATCAAGTGGGACGATAAGCGCAATGGAAGGTAGTCACCATGGCGCAGTCTGAGCGACTCATATTTGCTACTTTGAACGTATGCGGCCTTAGGTCTTCGCAGAAACAGGCACAGCTTCGTATACTTCTCAATCGGAAGCGTCTCGACTTTGTCGCCATCCAAGAGACAAAGATCGAGAGCGAGGAAGAGACCGAGAAGGCCCTGCGGCCTTTTCTGTCTCAGTTTAATGTGTGTGTCTCACATGCTAAAGGTTTATCTGCGGGCTGTTGGTTGTTTCTGAGAAAGAGCCTACCCTGTTCAGCATTATGCACTAGTGTTGATGAAGAGGGCAGGTATATATGCTGTAATTTTTTGTTGCAAGGAGTGCCATGGAGAATTATCAATTCATATGCATTTAATGAAGTTCCGAAACTACTTGAGTTATTTGAAAAAGTTCGTAATTTAATTGACGTCGACAGATGCACGGTACTTATGGGAGATTTCAGCTGCGTATGTGAAGCTATTGATCGTTATAATTCGTCTTGAAAGAGAGACAGGAGTGGTGAGCTTTTATCCGGTATTGTAGATAATGCAGGACTAATTGACATCGGGGTCTCCAATCGGGCAACAGCGTATACAAGAATACAAGGCAGTTCTCATGCTCATCTTGCCCAGATTTACGTGACCTCATCACTCCTATCTCGTAAAATGTCCTGCAGCAACAAAGGTGTATTATTCTCAGACCATTGTATTGTCATAGCGCAAATTGGTGAAAATCGTCACAAACAATTCCGTCCCCAGTGGGCCCTTTGAAAAATGAATGCGAAGCTTCTCTGTGATGAGGAATTCATGAATCGCGTTCAGATGGCATTGAGGCGATCTTTTTCGATTGGTTTTCACACCTTCGCTGCTTGGGAGCTTGTTAAACAAGAAGTTCGTGCTGTAGCTTTAGAAATCGGGGCTGTTAAGTCTTCCTATAGAAAGAATGATGAAAAGATACTTGTTAACAGTCTTTGCAATCTTTATGAGATGGAATGCGAAATGCCGGGAAAGTACGTCAAAGACATTGTGAATATTAAGCGCCAACAACAGAGATATGATGCTGCTCGCTACCAAGGGGTACGTATTAGATATCGGAACCAACGCACTGTAAACTCTGAGCAACCGACGCGCCAAGCTTTATTGATGAGCAACGCCACGCGATTTCTAAAGTTATTCCAGACTTGTACTTTAACCATGTGCTCATAAAAGATAAGAGACATTATTTTGGCGTTCGAAACGCACTATAACAGTTTATTTAGCTCTCCCTCTGGTGATCTTGACGCTCACCTCAAGGCTAGTTTTGTTTCTCTTGTGAACCCCTTGAAGAACCATGATTTTGCAGTCATTAATGGGCTCATCACTATACAGGAAATCGAGCAAGCAATCGACAACTTGCCTTTATTGAAAACACCGGGCCCTGTTGGCATCTCAGGCGAATTTTACAAAGCTTTCAAAAAAACACTTGCTCTTATATTGCTGAATATTTTTCAGATGAGTTATGACGTGGATATACTCCCACAATCTTTTTGCAAAAGTCACAATGTGTTAATACCGAAAACAACTGACAAGGAAAAACTTCGCTTCCTCGAGGGCTACAGACCAATATCGCTGTCAAACGTAGACTACGAAACTTTCGCAGAAGTGTTAGCAAATAGGTTGCAATTTGCTATGTCAATCCTCATTGGGTCTCATCAGACATGTGGGATCAGAGGTCGATCTATACGAACCGATATGCATGTCGCTCGAACCATGCTTCAATACTGTCATGGTTCTCAAAAACATCTCGCAATTCTACAGGTAGACCTTGCAAAAAGTTTCGATCGTGTTCATCATTATTTCCTTTTTTCTCTTCTCGAACAAGGTAATGTTGTCAAAGTTGTTCTTAAAGGCGTTAAACTATGCTATAATGAATGCTCAACTCGTCTGATAGTTAATGTTCAACTCTGCAAGCCAGTTTCTATTTGCTCTTTTGTAAAACCGGGATGCCCGATGTCACCTGTTTTATTTGCACTTATCTAGAACCACTGTGCTTAAGCATAATACAGTTGAGTTGCATTCGTGGCTTTAGTATATTAAGCCGTGAGGTTAAAGTATTGGCTTATGCAGACGATGTCGCATTCTTTCGCACAGATAAACTTAGTGTCGAAAATGTGGTATATATTATTGAAAAGTTTGGCGTAGTATCAGGAGCTCGCTTAAATGCCTCTAAAAGTTTCGGACTGTGGTTTGGCTTCTGGGGTAGCACACCAAACCACTTTGCAGGGATTAATTAGACAAGAACTCCTTCAACATACCTCGGTGTACCATTGCATGCATATGTATTCAGTGCGCATTACTGGAAGGAACGCGTTCCTAAGCGTGAACGACAGGCCCAGACATTTGTTCCCTATCGACTTTCGATACTTGGGACAGCTGAAGCTTGCAATACTTTCTTAGCGACAAAGCTTTACTATGTATTGCAACTTATTCATTGCGCAAGATTCTATATGCAACGCTTTCATCAAATGTTCGCTACTTTCATATGGTCTTCGACTTTTAAGCCCATGCATCGTGATAATATATTCAAGCCAGTTAGTGAGGGTGGGTTAGGACTAAAACACCTTTATCTATGGCAAATAGTGTCCCGATTCTTCTTTTTTCGAGACGATTCCCATCCTGTATTCTGTTCCTTCTTGCAGGTTTCACTTGTTGATATCTTACCAGATTTAATTGTTTGATCGAACTTCTCCGAGTGTCCATGCTTGTGGGGATTCATGCAGGAAGTTTACCTCGCAGTTCAGTTCCTTAAAGCTCGCTTTTCTGTAGAATACCTGTACACAGTATCGCGCAAGAGGCTGTATAAGGACCTACTGAGTACACTCTTCCCACCTCCATTGTACCGCTCACTGCACTCCAATCTTCCAGGCCACGATGTGTTGAAGCGAGTGCGCAAAATGTACATTCCACCGAATTCAAAAACATTCTTCTATAAACTCCACTCTGAAACGTTGGCAATAAACATATGGTTAAAAAGAAAGGCTATTTTCATTCCGTCTGTTAACTGCCGTCTGTGTGATGTGCCGGAAACTATTGAACATTGCTTTGTTAGCTGCAAAGATGCCATACTGTTTTGGGATGTCCTTCAGCGAGCACTGAAAAAACGTTTCGTCATTAATTCTCACACAATACGTTATCTTCTACCAGCAGCGCTTGACGAAGTACCATATGATATGTTTTTGCTCATGGGTATGCACAGCTTGTGAAAGACACGAATGCAAGACCGCAATGCAGAGCCCACAACCTCTTCAAGCGCACACTTCATTGAAATGGCTATCCACCTATAAAAAATTTACGACGAGCTAGACTTTAGACCGGACTGGTACTCCGTTTTAGAGAACTGTTTGACCTCACCCCCTTTTTTGTATAACACCATGTGAAGAACTCTCCATGTGAGAAACTCACGCTGTGTTAGGCATTACGTGTTTATGAGTAACGCTTGAGCGCTTACTTTCGCGATTCGATTGTACTTTTGTTCACTTGATTTTGTCTTTATTGCGTAAATACTTTATTAAATACCATGAAAAAAAATTGGTGCGGCGTAGTGGGTAGTGTACTTGGTGACAGATCAGAAGGTAGCAAGTTCAAATCCCGTCAAACGGTGTTTCATTGTTTTTTTCAATTTTCATTTTTTTATTTTCATTAAGAATGCACGTTATTTTACTTATTCATTTATTTATTTATGGCAAATGGGCGCCCCCATTTTATCCCTAGGAAGCCATTTTGCACAGAGTACTGGGATGCTGCCGCTCCAGCGTCCCAGTACCTGCGCTGGGAGGCGCTGGTACCAGCGCCATACTGGGCCCATAACCCATAATCGGGCACGGCACTGGACGCTGGTACCCAGTGGCGCTTATTTTTTGCAATAGGATATATATATATATATATATATATATATATATATATATATATATATATATATATATATAAGGGAAAGAAGTGTATACCTAAGGGCTCGTTTTTCCGTTTTTTCACACAATAATAACGAGATCTAACAGACAGTAATGAAAAGGAATGTACAGAGGAAGTTATTAGAACCAATGGAATGCAAATAAGAAGAAAGAAAAGTGGTTGAAAAAATAACCAGCCATGAGCAGGAATCGAACCTACCACCTTCGAATAACGCGTTCAATGGTCTAACCACTGAGCTACCGAAGCGGCCTTCCCTTTATCCACTTTTTTGGATATATATGTGAATTTAAAAGTAGGAGTGACAGTCAGAAGTAGATAGATGGCGCTGACTGTCACTCCTACTTCTGAATTCACATATAAATAAAAAAAAGTGGATTGAGGGAAGGCCGCTGTGGTAGCTCAGCTGTTAGAGCATCGAACGCGTTATTCGAAGGTCGTAGGTTCGATTCCTGCTCACGGCTGGTTATTTTTTCATCCACTTTTCTTTCTTCCTAATTACATTCCATTGGTTCTAATAACTTTCCTGTACATTCATTGGCATTACTGTCTGTTAGATCTCAATATTATATATATATATATATATATATTTATATTTATATATATATATATATATATATATATATATATATATTTATATATATATATATATATATATATATATATATATATAGTCTCAGGTTCTACTCCTGCTCACGACAAGTTATTTTTTCACCCAATTTTTTTTCTTCTTATATACAATACATTGGCTCTAATAAGTTTCCCTATAAATTCCTTGGCATGATTGTCTGTTGGATCTCGTTAACACACACGCACATATATATTATTGTTTCCACTATATATATATATATATATATATATATATATATATATATATATATATATATATATGTTGTAGTGGGGAAAAGGGAGAGAGACAGTATCTAGTTGGAGCACCTGAAAGACGACTACGACGAAGAGCTGAGCTAGTGACAGTGACTGACGCCTCTTGAACCAGGCAGTTGGTTTTATTCAATAAACCCCCTTATAATCTGGTGGAGGTGCTGGGTCGTCTTCGAAGCTGGAACTACGAAGTCGCACCTTACCTGCAAAGCCAGCAATGCCGGAAGAATTCTCCACCCAAGGTACCTCGCAAGTTCCCGCCTCTACATGTCCCGGCGTGTGGCCACTGCGTCACCCACCGATCTTCAGCGGCACTGACGGCCAAGACGTTGAGGAGTGGCTGGCTACTTACCACAAAGTGAGCGCAGCGAACAAGTGGGACGATGCGGCTAAGCTGACCTATGTAAGCTTTTACTTGTCCGGCGTCGCTAGTCTCTGGTTGCGCAATCCCGAAGCCGACATTGCTAGCTGGGATTCATTCAAGGCCTCCTTTTTGCAAGTCTTCGACCGCCCTGCTGTGCGAAAACTCCGCGCAGAACAACGACTTCGTGAGCGCACTCAACAGCCAGGAGAGACCTTTACCAGCTACATTGAAGACGTTGTTGGCTTGTGCAAGCGGGTAAACCCAGCGATGCTCGAAGCCGACAAAATCAAACAAATCCTCAAGGGCATATGCGATGACGCATTTCAAATGTTGTTAGCCAAGGACCCACAAACCATTGCCGAACTCGTCAGCTTGTGCCAGAGTTTTGACGAATTGCGCAAGCAACGCCTCCAAACACGGCGTTCTCTGGAACAACGGGATTCAATCGCGGCCTTGACTCTCGGAGACCAGAACGACATGTTGGCTCGCATAAAGCAGTTCGTGCGTGAGGAGGTCGCTCGGCAGCTCTCCATTTTATTGAACGCACCCGAGCCAGCACAAACGCATCCTTTGGCCCCAGATCATCTGGCCCCGGCCATAAGGCACGTCATACAAGATGAGGTAGCGGACGCTTTGCCTTTCGCTCGTTCACCACCTCTGGAGGCCGCACCCTTGACGTATGCGTAAGTCGTTGCAGCCAGAGCACCTCGACAGCCCACTTATGCTACCACACCGATCCCTGTTCGGCCATCACCAGTTACGTTCAGCCGGCCGATTACAGCGTTTCCGAATCCATGGCGCACCGCAGACAACCGCCCTATTTGCTATTCTTGCGGTTACGCAGGGCATGTGGCTTGCTTGTGCCGCCGCCGCCCTCTCGCTCAGAGCGACAACAAGCAAAGATCGTCACACGACTCTCAGCGCTTTAACAACATGGCACGTCAACAAGGATCCTCTTCACCCGACCGTCCTCCTTCGGTCAGTAACTGTCACGAGCTCAGCTCTTCGTCGTAGTCGTCTTTCGATATTGAAAAATCTTGCCACCTCCGCTGCTGTACCTCTCTGAATCGCTTTTGTCTCGGCATACCGACCCGTGTCTACATGTGGACAAGAACGATGATGGGGGGATTTAGCGGACACCAGGTAGTGGGTCTCTGGCTTGACGCGAGAACAAAGAAGATCTTGTGGCTCAGCTGTTGAGAACACGTTGCTTCCGCTGTCTCAAGGCGTACTTGTGCTTTGTTCGCGTTGTACTGCGACACTGGTGGAGGTGCTGGCCCGCGACCCCGCCTGATGCTCCACACTCCCACGGGGAGCCGTTCATCCAGCCCAGAAGCACTTGTCGACACTCCCGTGCATCGCTTCAGTCGTCGCTTGCGAGGCCTCTTTCCAGAGTTCACTCTCTCACAGGAAAACTCTACAAAGCACCGCTCAGATCTGCCAATGGCCACCGCCAATCCACAACAGTTACTACGAGACAGTAGTTTGCCAACCCCATCTCAAGTAACCTTTTTTTCACCGCTGGTGCCTGATCGCTTTGGTGGTGGAGCACATGAAGACGTCGAAGAATGGCTTGATCACTATGAACGTGTCGCTAACACCAACCAGTGGTTCCTTGAACAAAGGCTTTCCCGCGCCTATTTTTATCTCGACGACAGCGCTAGAACTTGGTACGAGAACAGAGAAGGCAATTTGTCATCATGGAGCGACTTTAAAAGAGGGATGATTGACACATTTGCCGATGTCAACCGGCGCGAACGTGCGCAGCATTTACTCGAGCTACGGGTTCAGAAACCCCATGAAACGGTCGCAATGTTCGCTGAGGACATGGCCCGTCTCTTCCGTAAAGCTGACTCGCAAATGACCGACGACAAAAAGTTCCGCTACCTCATGCGCGGCGTTAAAGAGCAATTGTTCGCCGGACTTTTGCGGAACCCGCCAAGCATCGTGACAGACTTCATCAAAGAAGCTACGGCTATCGAACAGGCACTTCACCTACGATGCCGACAATACGATCGCTTGTCCAGAGCGCCCACATGCAAGTCGCAGCTACGGCATCTGACAATCAAAGCTCGTTGCGCGATTTGATAAGAGAGATTGTTCGCGAAGAGCTGCTGAAGTTCAGGAATCTGGTCACGGAACCACCCACGGCGTCTGTCGCTGAAGTCGTCCGCGAAGAAATACGCCAAGCGTTTTCAACAGCTGATCCTACTGACGATTAGCGACCTATGAGCTACGCAGCCGCACTTCGCCGCCCGCCGCCCGTTGCGCCGTCGTACCGCCAGCCATCGGCAGCCGTTCCTTGGTCGACAAGAACAGACACCGCGACGACCTGCCGTCGTACCACCGTACGAAGTGCCGCCGCACCAAGAGCCGTCTCCCAACGAGACACGGCATTTGCCACATTAGGAGCCGTTGCGGCGTCCACAGCTTTGTAAAACAGACGGCTGGCGCACTGTAGATAGGCGCCCGCTTTGTTCTACCTGCGGAGGTGTGGGCCACATTTCCCGCCATTGCTGGCACCGCGTAGATATGTTTCGACCTCTTCGGCAATGGTCTGACGATCTACGTGCCAACGACGGCTACGCACCACGCCGGGACACTCATTCTCAAGGACTCCCCTTGTCTCAGTCCCATTTTGATAACCGCCGTGCCAATAATGACGACAGTGTGCCTGATTACCAGCTAGGTTTGGGACGTCGACCACGCTCTCCGTCGCGCCACCGAACTACAGCCGACATCAGTGAAAGGAGGTCACCAAGTCCACGCCGGGGAAACTGAAGGCGGCGACCTGCGGGGGTGAGGTTGCAGGCCGTCAAGGCGACAAAAAAAGCCCCCGTTACTTGTACCACAGGACGCCGTAAAGCCGAGAAGTTGTAACACCGACGAAACTGTGACCACAGATCTTACCGTTTCGGTAGACGGACAGCAACAGCCTTAGCTGACACCAGCGCCGACTTTTCTATCATAAATGAAAACCTTGCCGTACGCCTCAAAAAAGTGAAGACTACGTGGACGGGACCTCACCTGAGGACAGCAGGCGGCCAGCTGTTGATGCCTGTCGGAAAGTGTACAGCGAGACTCGACATCGGTGGCTCTTCTTTCGTGGCGGCGTTCGTCATCCTCACCTCGTGTTGCAAAGACTTGATCATAAGGATGGACTTCTTAAGGGAATATGGTGCCGTCATCAACATCCCGGACCGTTCAAAAACATTCCGCAACAGCCCTGGTTTAGTTGACTGTTCAGACGCAATACGCAACACTTTACGTATAATTGATGATGATGTGGTCGTCCCGCCCCGGTCATGCACTCTTGTTTCAGTAGAAGGCGACGAAGCATTTGATGGCGAAGGCATTGCTGACCAAATCGGCTCGCTGCTATTTAGTCATGGCATTTTGGTCGCACGAGGTATCGTCCGTCTCACTGGTGGACGCACAAATTTACTTCTGACGAACTTTAGTGCTGAGCGCCGGCACCTTCCAAAGGGCACAGCTATCGCTTCGTACGACAATATTGTAGAAATGCGAGGCAGTTTTTGTTTGTCGGTATTGGACGAAGTGCCTAATCAAGAACCAGAACCCATTCTCGATGTTGGCACCACTCTGTCAAAGAACAAGCGACAGAGACTTCTTCAGCTGCTAGCCGAATTCCGCGACTGCTTTTCAATTACATCACGAGTTGGTCGAACACCTTTGACAAAGCACCGAATAGTCACCGAGGACACGGTGAGACCTATCCACCAGAACCCTTATCGTGTAGCTTCAAAGAAACGCGAAGCCATACAACAACAAGTCGCGAAAATGCTTGCAGATGACGTCATTCAACCGTCACAGAGCCCCTGGGCGTCGCCTGTAGTGCTAGTAAAGAAAAAGGACGGCACCCTGCGTTTTTGCGTGGACAACAGGAAGCTGAATCGGGTGACCAAGATAGATGTGTACCCGCTTCTACGTATTGATGACTCCCTTGACGGACTTCGGCACGCTCGCTACTTTTCTTCCATGGACTTGAGGAGTGGTTACTGGCAGATCGAGGTAGACCCAAGAGACCGAGAGAAAACCGCTTTTGTGACCCCAGATGGTTTATACGAATTTAAAGTCTTGCCTTTCGGTTTGTGCTCCGCGCCCGCAACTTTTCAAAGGCTTATGGACACGGTACTTTCGGGATTGAAGTGGAAGACGTGCCTAGTCTAACTGGACGACGTTAGAGTGTTTTCGACCACTTTTGATGAGCATCTCAAAAGGCTGGAAGTTGTTTTACGTGCCATACGGTTCGCGGGCCTAACATTGAAACCAGAAAAGTGCCATTTCTGTTTTCACGAACTTCAGTTTCTCGGTCACGCCGTCAGCAACGCAGGCGTCCGGCCCGATCCTCGAAAAATTGTCGCCGTCGCACAGTTCCCAGTACCTCCAATAAGAATGCTGTCAGACGCTTCCTAGGCCTTTGTGCCTATTATCGCCGGTTTATCGCAGACTTCGCCCGCATCGCGTCGCCAATAACTCGTCTCACAAGAGATGATGTTGCCTTTGAGTGGAAAGAAGAACAGGAGGCTGCCTTTAATGACCTGCGTCAACGTCTCCAAACGCCCCCTGTGCTCACCCACTTCGACGAAGAAGCCCCGACGATGCTTCACACAGACGCTAGCAATGTAGGTCTTGGGGCTGTGCTTGTGCAACGGCAAGAGGACACAGAAAGAGTGATCGCCTACGCAAGCCGAACGCTAACACGTGCAGAGGCTAACTATTCAACAACAGAGAAAGAATGCCTCGCCGTAGTAAGGGCAGTAATGAAATTTCGCCCGTACTTGTATGGCCGACACTTCAAAGTCATTAGTGACCATCACTCCTTTTGCTGGTTAACTAATCTAAAAGATCCCACCGGCCGATTAGCGCGTTGGAGCCTAAAACTGCAAGAGTTTGACGTGACGGTCGTGCACAAGTCAGGCAAGCGACATATGGACGCTGACTGTCTGTCCCGTTCACCCATTGAGTCGGCAACCCTACCCGTGGAGGAGGAAACGGCATTTCTCGGTGTCCTCGACACGACCGCCATTGCGCAGCAACAACGTGACGACACTGAGTTGCTTGGCTTAATTAACTACCTGGAAGGCAGGTCTCAGAAGGCGCCAAAAGTTTTCGCAAGAGTATTGTCATCGTTTTGTTTACGGGGCGGAGTACTTTACAAAAGAAACTTTTCGTCGACAGGATCCGCCTATCTGCTCGTCATACCAGCAGGCCTTCGTACCGAAATACTCAAAGCATGCCACAATGAGGTGACCTCTGGCCATTTGGGTTACTTGAGAACGTTGGCCAGAGTACAGCAAAGGTATTACTGGCCGAGACTAACCACAGCCGTGAAGCACCACGTTCGTACCTGTCTCGACTGCCAGCGACGCAAGTCACCACCGACTAAACCAGCTGGCCTACTGCAACCCGTGCAGGTCCCAACAGCTACATTCTACCAGATAGGCAAGGACATTTTGGGCCCACTTCCTATGTCCACTGCAGGAAACCGCTGGGTTATCGTCGCGACGGATTTCTGACCCGTTATGCCGAGACAAAAGCTATTCAGAGAGGTACAGCAGCGGAGGTGGCAAGATTTTTCATCGAAAATATTGTACTGAGGCATGGTGCACCAACCGTCGTGATCACAGACAGAGGAACCGCATTTACGGCAGCTCTTTTGGATCACGTCCTGATGCTGAGTGGAACAACGCATCGTAAGACCACTGCCTACCACCCACAAACAAACGGGCTGATGGAGTGTCTGAACAAAACTATTGAAGGCATGCTTTCGATGTACGTAGACATTGAACACAAAAATTGGGATGAAATCTTGCCATACATAACGTTTGCGTACAACACGGCCAAGCAAGAAACGACCCGCATGGCCCCGTTCAGCCTCGTTCATGGACAAGAAGTACGAACTATGTTAGATGCGATGCTGCTGCACGAAAGTAACGACATCGACCCAGACGCCAACACGTTTACGGAACGCGCGGAAGAAGCTAGACAACTGGCACGTTTACGGATCCGCCAGCAGCAAGAGTACGATTCAGGCCGCTACAATGCTCACCGCAGAGCAGTTGTCTATCAAACTGGCGACAAAGTATGGATTTGGACACCCGTACGGAAATGAGGACTATCAGAAAACTCTTAAGAAGATACTTTGGGCCATACCGAGTGCTACGACAACTGAGTGACGTCACTTACGAAGTTGTTCCCGACAACTCGTGTAGTACCAATCGTCGCCAGCACCATCCTGAACTCGCTCACGTAGTGCGCATGAAGCCTTACGTCAGCGAGTGTTTGTGTGAGACTTATATTTTAACAAAAACTGCATTATTGACTTCGCATCGGGTCGATGCTCTTTGAGAGGGAGGCAAGTGACCCGTGTCTACATGTGGACAAAAAAATGATGGGGGATTTAGCGGACACCAGGTAGTGGGCCTCTGGCTTGACGCGAGAACAAAGAAGATCTTGTGGCTCAGCTGTTGAGAACACGCTGCTTTCGCTGCCTCAAGGCGTACTTGTGCTTTGTTCGCGTTGTACTGCAAATATATATATATATATATATATATATATATATATATATATATATATATATATATATATATATATATATATATATATATATATATTGGATTTGAGGTGACCTCAAATCCATTGAATTTGAGGTGACCTCAATATATATATATATATATATATATTATAATGAGGCGTTTTAGAGTGGTACTCTTTTTTTTTAAATCATAATTGTTGGGCCTGACGTCGTCACGCAGGAAAAACTCACGCCGTCGACAAAATCATGCCACGTGACCCGCAATTCCACAGGCGAAGCATATGGGGCGGTTGTCTTGAGTGCGCCAAGGGTTCTGAAAGCGTGGAGGTGGTGGTCGGGAGAAAGGACGGGCAGGCTGGTACGTAGGCTCAGTCGGTACGACAAAGGGACGCGTGGACGTAGGCGTTCGCGACAAAGAAACGTGGCCGTTCGCGACAGGTGGACGTCGGGTTCCGTTCAGTGCTTCGGCATAGGTCAATGGAGCAGCCACAGGTGGTGCGTGAGCTGTTGGTAGCCCCTCGGACACTTGCTCCTGGACTACTCGCTGTATTGATGGCGCTAATGTAGATGGGGCACCTTCGGAGGTATAAGGCACGAGGGACAACTGGCGTGCGACCTCCTCTCGTACAAATTGCTTGATCTCGAGAAGCAAAGTGGTGTGGTCTATAGAAGTGCCAGCCGACGTTAAAGCGGAGATTGTTGCACATGGCGCGGTGGCACGACGAGTGGTGTCACGCTGTTTCCAGAGCTCATCATAGCTCTGACACAGTTGGATCACTTCCGCTACCGTTTGCGGGCTTTTGGCGACAAGCATCTGAAATGCGTCGTCAGTCACGCCTTTCAAGATGTGTTTGATCTTCTCGGCTTCTGTCATGGCCGAGTTGACACGCCGGCAAAGGTCGACCACATCTTCGATATAACTGGTGTAATGCTCACCATTCTGCTGAGCCCTGGTACGCAAGTGCTGTTCGGCCCGTAGTTTGCGAAGTGCTGGACGGCCAAACAAGTCCGCAAACGCCGTTCGGAAGGCCAACCAGGTGGGGAAGTCTCTCTCGTGATTACGGTACCACAGACTGGCGACGTTGGTCAAATAAAATTGACGACAGTAAGCTTGTGTGCATCGTCCCACTTGTTGTGCTTGCTCACCCGGTCGTATTCGTCGAGCCAGTCTTCCGCGTCTTTGTCATCGGTTCTACTGAAGGTAGGTGGATCGCGTTGCCGAAAGGAGCCAAGACAGACAGGAGCTGCAGTAGTTGGAGCCGAGGCGGCCGCCTGCTGATCATCGTCCGTGGACATCGTAGCAACTGGAGGCCACGTACGGTTTCGCAGTTCCAGGATTAGGCGTTACCCCGCACCTCCACCAATTATAATGAGGCGTTTTAGAGTGGTACTCTTTTATAAAACAGGAGAGCGGTCACGACACGTCAAGTGGTAATGGCGGAACTAGCCTGAGTCCTCAGCCAACCAAAACGTCGTCTTCTTCACCGACTGAGTCATACCCCCTGCCCTTCTGAGTAGCATTCATCTTCTTCACTACAATATATATATATATATATATATGTATATATATATATATATATATATATATATAGTAGAAATAATAATTCAATGGGCCAGTTAGTCTTCGTGAAGGTATGGGATATGGCACAATGGGAGGTTGTCAACAAGGATAAATATATTTATTTCCCAATAGTTTCGGGAGGGGTCCTCCCTTCATCAGGGGATGAGTTATACTAACACGAACTTCCAAACTTCGTTGCTGCCGCGTCCCTCTCGCCTTGAAAGATGTTTGGGAGAGTGAGAGAGAACTAAAAAAAAGAAAAAAAGAAGAAAAAAAGAAAGAAAGGAAAAAAGAGGAAGAACCACTGCCAACCCTGAGAACGAAAACAAATGTCCTTGTACGTCCTTATCCAGGGTTTCCCCTTAATGGGTTGGTCGGCTCTTTACCTTTCATCTTCGTCTGTTTCCCTTCAATGTTCATCAAGTGGTAGGCGAACATTCGACTAGCAGACTCTACTCGGTGAGCCGCACTGGCAGTACCGTTTGCTTGCTGGTCTGCTGGTCTGATGGTTCACCTACCACTTGATGATCATTGACGGGAAACGGGCGAAGATGAAAGGTAAAGAGCCGACTGACCCATTAAGGGGAAACCCTTTCCTTAGCACGCCGTCATGGGCCCCTCCCGCCACCGCGGCTGCAATCTTGGGTGGCCCGTCACACGTCGAAAACTGACCAGCACGGGATAACGGGATATGAACGTACACGGACATTTGGTTTCGTTCTCAGTAATGACAGTGGTTCTTCCTCTTTTTTGTCTTTCTTTTTTTCTTTCTTTCTCGTTTTTTGGTTTTTTTTCTATTTTTTCTTTCTTTCTTTTTTTAGTTCTCTCTCACTCTCCCAAACATCTTTCAAGGCGAGAGGGACGCGGCAGCAACGAAATTGGAAGTTCATATCTGTATAGCTCATCCCCTGATGAAGGGAGGACCCCTCGCGAAACTGTTGGGAAATAAATATATTTAGCCTTGTTGACAACACTCCCGTTGTGCCATATATATATATATATATATATATATATATATATATAGTGGGAGTAATAATTCAATGGGCCAGTTAGTCTTCGTGAAGCTATGGGATATGGCACAACGGAAGCGTTGTCAACAAGGATAAATATATTTATTTCCCAACAGTTTCGGGAGGGGTCCTCCCTTCATCAGGAGATGAGTAATACTTATCCCCTGATGAAGGGAGTACCCCTTCCGAATTTGTTGGGAAATAAATATAATTATGCTTGTTGACAACGCTCCCGTTGTGCCATATCCTATATATATATATATATATGTCTGTGTGTGTAATATGTTTCTTATTCTTGCGCTGTCCGAGTTGGGGAGGGGGCACAAAAAATTTGAAGAGGAGTTTAAACCCGTCCGACCCCTTGCTCCCTGGCTACGTCACTGCGGATCATCTCCCTTGCGACACTTGCGCGCTCTACTCGTTGAGCCGCACTGGCGGTACCGTTTGCTGGCTGGTCTGCTGGTCTGATGGTTTGCTGGCTGGTTGTCTGGTATTTCAAGTTTAACAACGCGGCATAGTGCTCGCATTTGTGAAGTATTTATGATGGTCACGTCGGAAGAGCAAAACAAGCTTCGAAACTGCGGAACAGTGTGAAAAGAGGGCCCTTCTCATGCAATTTGTCCTTTTTTGTGTGTAGTGGATTTTGCCCTCTGTGAGCAGGTCGTGACAGGTGGTGGCGCTCTCTCAACAAGTGGCGACTGGGAGGTATTAAATGAGACAAACTGTTTAATTTATTAGAGCGAATGTTTTATACAGCTCGTTGGTCGAATAGTCTGACGTCGTTCATTCGTCTTGTCGATGGGCATGGTATTAACATACCGATGCTAGAATGAAGCTAAGTGATGCCAGATGATTACTAGCATATAGTTAATATGAGTTGGAAGTTACAAAAAAGAATGACAGCATATCCACGGAGTGAATGATGGGGAGCGGGGCGAAGCATTCGTCCGTCCATTCGTTCTTACTTCCGTCTTTCCATGCGTGTGTCTGTGTAATTGTCCATGCATCCATTTACGCGTCCGTGCGTGCGTCTGTTCGTGCGTCCGTCCCTGCGTTCGTCCATGCATTCGCGACTGCGTCCGTTCATGCGTCCATCCATGCATCTGTCTGTGTGTCCGTTCGTCCATCTATTCAGCACTCCAAGTACCACCATCTCGCATCTTTTAATCATATATTCTCCATATAGAAGCACCGCCATCCAGCGGACATTTTAAGGACTAAACGGGAGGTGGCACATGCCCACTTTCTTACTTCTTGCGCTTCAGGTTTACTCCCCACCTTTAACGACCTCGAGTTCATGGTATATGCTAGTTCACTGTATTCATGGTTATGCGGCCCAACGCTCGCTAAACCTTTCTAAAACCATAGAGGTTACACCCAGCGAGTATAACGTAGCAACCCTTTTTTGTCAGATCGTGCTCAATGTACATGCCGATAGCTGCTAATAGGAATCACAGCGTGCGCATTACCTAAAAGCCGAATGCTCCTGTCTCTCATTACCCCTTCGCAGCCATTAACATGTGCATTGAGCACTATCTTTTATTGTTCAACAACGCACAGAAGAAATCTGTCACCGGAACCACCTTGGAGGTCAAAAATTTCCCACCAGCACCACCTTGCAGGTCAATGCGTAAGACGGCTTACATACTACGACGGGACGCGGGACGAACGGGGGCCGCTATAAGGAGCTTCGTCCCTAAAAACAATGTAGCTTTATTAAAGTGGAAATATGCGATCAAGACGGAGTTATGGGAACCAAACATGCAATGAATGAATACAAACTGAATGAAGCTTTGCTTTCCGAAAAATGTGCACGTATTTTCCTACTCTTCAAACAGTTGGGTGGGAATTTTCCACTTGGTATCCATTTGCCCACCTTGTGGAATGGCACAAAACTTGTTTGCCAAGAAGAAATACAACTACATGAGTTGAGCCAAGCTTTGCTGATGGTACATCAAGCAAATAAATTTTATTATTTGTGAATCAATTGGCGTAAGTGTGAATCAGCGACCATTGACTGGAATCAAGAGCGAATAAAGCTTTCTGGAGGTAAATAAACCAAATTAACAGTAATTCTGGATAATAAGGGGGGGCTTCGCATAGCTTAGGCTTTCGTAATGATCTTTTTATATATTTTTTGTTAAAGAAGAATCTTTGAAGTGCGGAACGCTTCAAGGTGGCAGGTTGTCGTACGCGTCGTCGTCACTTGGCCGAAAGCAAGCAAAGCGATATACAGCATAGTCATTGATTGATTTAGTCATTGATTGATTGATTGATTGGCATATAGACTTTAACATCCTAAAACCATCATTTGATAATGAGAGATGCCGCAGTGGAAGTCTCCGGGAATTTCGACTAGCTGGGGTTCTTTAACATGGACCCAAATATGAGCACACGGGCGTACATCATTTTCGCTTCCAACAAAAATGCAGCCAAGTATTTTAGCCACTAGACCACCACGACGGCCGATATATGGCATAGTCCACTTTGGCATAATCTGCCTATGGTTGCTCAAAGTAGAAGCTTTCTTCCTCTTGTCTTCAAGCGCTTTCTTGAGGATGAGACATTTCGGTGAATAACGATGCGCTGGGCGATGTCGGTGGCTTAAATTTCACACGTACCTTAGCAGCAATGAGCAGAAATATGTGCAACGTGTTTATGTAGGTGGTATAGAAATTTGATCACGTTTGTTTAACTAATAAAAGGTGTTACCATGTAACCGTTCGCTCTCCGCAAAGCAATGTGTTTTTTTGCGCAGTGCGTAGGACACTGTGTTATCTGTAACTTCTGTAACTTCTGCTTACGCATCTTTTAGATCGTATTCATTTTTCGCTGGTGCACCACCAATTTCCCATGAAAACCATTTCTGCTTGATTAGTAGCTCAGAAGGAAAACGTGGGCTGGGAACTCTAGGTCAGCACGAGTCATTTGTGTATCCTCCTTGCCGCCCACCATCAAGAAATCACATGGTTTTCCCTTGTCTGTTCCTCGACTTTTGCACGTCACGCCCTCATTTTCCCTCCTCTTCACTCAAAATAGAAGGTGAGTGTAATAAACCAAGTAAACGAGGCTTTCTGCGTAATTGAATTTTCGCTGCCTGAAGCTGTATTGACAAGATATACCGAGTCAATAGCAGCATCAAAATAAACACAACGCAGAGATTACAACCCACTGGAGCGAAAACACAGACCTCGCCCTAATTAAATGGGGCCCGACGCATGTCGCGCTATAGCGGGCCATACTGAGGAAGTTTGCGCAATGATAGCAGGTCGGGTTTCGCGCGAGTTTGTTGACAACTGAATGCGAGAGTTTATGAAGTGAGAAATCATTTAGGACTGGTCAGCGTTTGCTTAACTGAACAGACTATGCAGTTTTTTGGCGAAAAACACAAGCCGAAATTCAGCTCTTTCTACTAAAATCAGATTGCATCACAAAAAAAACAGCTATGAAAGAAAATAACGTGGTAATTTCACTTTCACTCTGGAGTTCACACACGTTTAACAGTATGCAAATCTATTTTCGCAATGTCAGCATTTTTTTATGTGTGTGAAAAGCTCTGACAATTTTCTATTAGCCGTTCGGACAACCTGAACGAAATTTCTTTTCTTATTTCTACTGGAAGCAGGCACAATTCGTGAATATTGTAGTGCAATTTCAATATCGGGTTGTGGTTTAAAAGCGGGTTATAGATGTTGCTTACTGTGCCTTTTCATCAAAACGCGTGAGATATCAAGCCACATTATACCACGAAGGGCGAATGTTATGCCCATATGTCCTCACTGGTGCCTAGTAATTTTTGCAATTTTTCATTTTCTTTTTACCTAAATGTAAGAGCTGTAACCCCTAAATATTGCACTTGACTCAGTAGGCATAAATGGTCCTCTTTTACTGCTACTACGCTACTACTTGCGAGACACGTAAGAAGTTCTTTATATATGAAAGGCTTACCCTAAACATAAAATCTAGGTGTACCGTAGGGGTCAATTTGGGCCTCTTGCTAATTTTTATTTATATTATGAACCTGCCTGATTGTCTTACCTTCTCTAAGTGCATAATATATGCTGCAGACACTACAGTTATTATTTTAATGAAAATCTTTTAGTGTAGCAACCCAGCTTAACAGTGACCTTCACAACTTGTTAGGTTGATGTAAAACAAATAGACTTACCATTAATCTCTCTAAAAATAAATTTATTTTGTTCTCATCACAAAATACATCTACACTGCGCATTTCGACCGTTTTCATCGGCAACCAGGCATTATCCGCAAGTGAAGAATGTGTTTACTTAGGCGTAAATGTTGACCATATTTTGAAACTTCAAAACCCTGTAACGCATCCTAATAAGAAGTTATATCACGGTGTACGCATCCTCATCAGAGCATGTCCATTTTTTTCATGTCCGGTTTTGCTCTCACTTTAGTTCGCGTGTTTGCATTCACATATTATTTACTGGATAACCTCATGGGGTAACACGTAAACCACTCACCTAAAACCACTACAAATAATGCATAACCAGGTAATAATGCAGAACCAGGTGGGTGAATGTTCAGTTCAACCACCCACAATGCTAAACAGTTGCTACAAAAAAACAAAATTCTCGATGTTGCTGCCCTTGTAAAATTAAATCTCGCCACTTTTCTTTTCAAACTAATCAGTTACCAATTACATTTATGATCAATTCATTCATCATCTTTACTAAATACTAACCCAACTCGTTTTGCGCAGCATGATAACTTCATTCCGCCCAAATTAAGGACTAATTATGGCAAACAGACTGTTCATTTTGCGGCGATAATATTATGAAATACAATGCCAATTTTTATAAAAAGTCAACAAACACCTAAACTTTGCGAAGAATTGAAAAAGTTTTTATTAATTTGCGACACTCACCACTCTTCTGCTAAATGGTTTCCCCCTCCCAATGTTATTCTCTAGTCATTTTTTCGTTTTTTTTTTCTTTATCATGTTATGCTACTTATGTATGTATATATATATATATATATATATATATATATATATATATATATATATTGTTACGGGTGACTGTGTTTATTTAAAGATGGTGAAATGGCATTGTGAAAAAGCAGCGTACTTCTGAGACAGGCCAGGAACGCTTCAACCAAACACACAGTCCAAGCGCCGCTCCACTACTCTTCTTCTTCCGCGCCCCGTAGGCTCGCGCATCTTCGTTTCAATATATGTTCCCCAGTTTACATTTGCGATTGCAATGGGTTATAGTGGGCATCGTCATTTATTTGTATGTGTAGTTCACTTTTTGTAACCTTGTATATTATTATTTTGGCCACCGTATTTGCCAATCAAATACTTACAACTATACTTACAATTACAATGTTTAAATTATAAGCGGTCCCATTTCAGTGCATACTACGGCACCTCATTAGGTATATCTTGTTTTGTACATTTCATTATGAAATAACCAAACTAGATTTGGTTTTTGATACTTACGGAGTTTTTTGCTGTTTTCTCATGCACGTCTGTAGCACAGAAACACAGTAAGTTTTGTACTCAAACGCTTGGCACTTGTGCAGTATGCGTGCAGACGCACTCATAATCTTGTTTAGCAATCGCGCATGATCGCGTCGACAAGTCGCAGCCTCCTGCGGCAATTCCTATAAAGACCGAGCGCGCCATGTTCTAATTAGCCAATGGCTGATCTAACGACTGCAACGAGTGATTTTATACTTCTTCCGTAATTTTTGGAGAGAAGTGAAGTCAATTTTCAGCTGACTTAAAAAAAATTATTATGAACTTCAGGCTGCGTGCTGAGATATATATATTGTTTGGCTTGCGTGTTCTCGGCAGCCTCTACTACCGATTATCAACAATTTATGACCATGCTCGAAAGCTGTTCAGGGCCAACTTTAGGAAGTAACGGAAGTACTGTAAGATGGGAACATCATATAAATATGACGGTGCGTCAGTATATAACTATACATGCAGGTTATAGCGTGTTCACGTGGAGTCCAAGCTTAGCTAGCATAATCAAATTTGAGTCGGCATAGTGTTTTGCAAGCTAGAAAGTCGGTGCCGGAAAAGCATATATATGTGTTTGAAACCTTGACGAGACCTGAAGTGCGGTTAATATCTCACGTTGTGCATTCGCAATTAACCTCTCCATTAATCATGGTTATGTGCCTCTCCTAAATATTGTGACTAAAGAGGGTAATGGGTACTTCGCACAAAAAACGCACTCGGTGCTGTTGCTGTTATGAGTGTATTTAAGTTACGAGAACTAATTTAACCTGAAAAAAAATAAAGGACATTTTCTGCTTATATGAACGCATTCAATAGCTCTCGAATAACTTAGCTAAACGTGGTAAACCAACTTTGTGAACAGCTGGCTATCAGTTATGTCGGTGAGTTGACGATTACTGTGAGCGCCTCATGAAAACTATAAAGAACTAATACTGGGCATGGTATTATTACAAAGGAGGAAAACAATCCTCCCCATGTAAAACAAGGCATTTAAGAAGTGTTTTTTTCCGTGCAGTAAACGCATTGAACAAGTAAGGAAATTTTTAATCCAGTTTATGACTAGAGAATGCACATTAAGTTGCTGCTGCCGTTTTATCAGCAAACGCTTATTCAGTAGTGCGTCGAAGACACCCATGAAATCAGTGAAGATGGTGTAAGTCGTCATACATTTATTTCTAGTATGACCGCCATGAAGAAAGCTTGGCGAACACGTTCTCAATATCTTATCAGTCGCAAGCATCGCTTTGCTTTTCTGTGGACACCTCAACAAATGCCGAGACGAGAGACATGTTTGTTCCAGCAGCATTGGCTGTCCTAAACTTTCTTAGAATGCCTACTTCTAATAACCTATCAAATGTCCATTCAGCCAAAAATGATTTCTTTGCAAATTAGGACTGCACCCACTACGCTCCCGTATAGAATACGCTCACTTTGCACCTTCACTCCTTGTTGATGCAGCTGTTGATCGTTGTAACTATAATTATGTCTTTAGGATTTGAACGGGTGTGCTTGAAACCACACACTTGTCGCGTGACTCCTGCCGAGTGACGCGTGGTGCGAATCTAGGCTTGTTCCACACAGTATATAATAAAATACATCTTCCACTACAAAACAATCGAGTATATTGTCGTGGCATGTCACAGAGAGACAACGCCCGTTTGTTGGGCTGCTTGTTTTTTATGTGGCTTAATTTGATCCTCGTCCTCTAGAGAGCCAAAACTATGTTCCTGCTTTTTTTTCATCATCACACTTGGCTACGACTACGAGCGTGCGCAGCTGCCAAAATTGTCTCTGGTGGGCAGCAATGACTGCCTCGAGGAGGCCGGTAACGGCCACGCGACACCTCTGGCAGTTTGCAATGGCTGCAAGCCGTTAGTTTCTCTAGTGGGTGGCTTTGATTGCATCGTGGTGGTTGGGCAACATTACGCAGTGACTTGGCTGGTAGACCTGCCGTAAGTAGGTATGGTTGGCAACCCTGGTCAAGTCACACTGGTCAGTCTCGGCCACGTGGTGATGGTAGACGAGCCGGAACACATGTCCCTGGCGGCCAGCTTTAGCTTTGTCGCTTACGCAACAGCGGATGCAACAAGCCCGTGGGGAAGGATGCGGAAAAAGCATTTGAGGAGACACCATGGCCGGGAAGCTTTCTTGAACTTTTTCGGCCGAACCCACATGATTGTCAGCACTTAAAAGGCGGCCAGGAGATTCATCAGGAGCGATCTTCGGGCGTGGGAAACCAAAAAATCTCCCCTTGTAGCTATCTTCACTCCACGAATAGGGCGCTCGCTTTCTCTGTTCTCGTCGACGTCGGATGGTTCTGCAAGTGGTCCAGTTGACCCCACGAATGCCGGCATTGTAAAGTCGAGGGAGGTTTCTTCGCGATCGTTATTCGGTCACAAGGCAAAAGAAACAGTGACACTGCGACCCCTCCGCGCTCACCCCCGTCCATTGAAACCCTCTCGCTGAACTCCTGCGTGCTGGACACAAGGCATTTCACTCCGTCCGTCCGTTCATTCGTTGGTCACCGTCAGTCCACAGTAAAGCCCTGCGGCTCTTTTACCCACTTGGAGGCAACCCGTTCCAACACACACACAGGCATATCCCGGCATCCCCCAGAGGGTCGTCGTGGTCAAACATCGCCTCGGCCCCGGCACGTTGTCCCTCCAGACGCCGGTCGAGTTCGAAGGGAACCGGCGTGTCCAGCTCAGCCAGGGAAAATACGGTTGGGGCGCACTTTAGCAACATGTTTGGGGGAAATGAAGCCTCACCTTCCTGTTTTGCTCCGCTTGCACCATACAATAGCGCAGTGCCAGAGCACTGTTTGAGTCTAGTGCCTACTATAATGCATGGTGAAGAGTCGCTCAACGATAGGCTGCACTGTGCAGTAACAGCTTCGTTGCAGTGCTGCTCCAGAGCGCAATTCTCGGTAGAGGCGAAGTTGGAATGGGTGGTGGCAGTGTGGTCGCTATAAATCTGTCCAAACGCAGTGATGAAGTTCGTGCTCCAGTTCACCTACAGTTGCTACCGCGCGCCTTCTTATCTATGCCTCACCGCACCAGCATTCCGAAAGGGGTCAATGACCATGCACCACTTCTTTTCGTCCATCCACCCTTCACAATCTCGAAGAGCGTTGATGGTCACCACCTATTCGTCGGTCTCTTCCTGGAAGCCGTGGAATTCCGGGAGTTGGAAGGCTGCCGTTTGTGGTAACACGGCAGGCGAAACTCAGGAGAATGACAGCGCGAGCCAGCCAAGTTGGTGGGGAAGCTCTGTGAGGGTACGACGGAGCTTTCTGTGGCTCTCCAGTGAGCTTTTCTCATGGGTTTGGGAGGCGGCTGTAGCCCACGCCTTAAGGATGACGTGCAGTCCTGGCAAGTCATCAATGAGGCGTGGGCCACAGGAAACAACGCAGAATTTGACGTTGTTAAGGTGGTGACCTCGAGGCGGAGTTGCGCGATGGTGCGAAAAAACTTGACGGTGCCTTCAGGCGACCTACCTGTGGAGCCAGTTGTGACATTGGAAGCATAGTACTCGATTAGCGTACTCACTTTGGCAGTATCTTTGACCGAGAGTACTTGGACAGTATCTTTGAGTGGCTGAGGTGCCGATGGAGTACTGAGTGTTAAGTTGTCATGGCATATTACGGCACCGACGAAGAAAAGTTGAGCCGCCGAGCAGGCCTGAACGCCGTCCTCGGATGGTGTTTGCAGCGCCGGGTGGTTATGATGCCGTCCCTGGATGGTGCTTGTTGCTGTTGTTAGTATATGGGTTCAATGGCCCGGCATCGCGAGCGGCTGTTTTGGTGTCGCAGCTCCGGAACGCCGAAAACGCACATGCACCAGTGGTGTCTGCTTAAAAGCAACGTTTTCAACCACTACACCTAAGTTGTGGAATGAGAATGAGAGATAACGCCCGCTCGCTGGGCCGGTTTTTCTTTACATGACTTCCTTTTTTTCGTCCTCTGGGGCACGACGAGTGCGAGAGGCAAAGCTGTGCTGCTGCCACTGTTTTCATCATTACAATATATATTGTTACGCCACGTATGTGCCGGACGAAGAAGGAAAAAGAAGCAAGGAGGGTGGAAGAAGAAGATCATCATCATCTGCCTGCGCCGATACGGCTCGTCCCTCGAACCGTGTATCAATAAACCCCCAGACGCCTACTGAGGTCGTAACAGAGTGGTGGAAGGTGCTGGGTATAGGAACCAACGACGGGACCGCTACCCCTCGGATTTCGCCGGAGTCGTCGCCTCGCCGGCCTGCCTCCTTCTTTGGCCATCATGCCTGACGAAACATAAGCTCGGGAACCAGTCCCCAGCAGTTCTTGGCCGTATCACAGAGAGCCACGAACCTTCTCCGGGAGGGCCAACGACGACGTGGACTCATGGCTCAAACATTTCAAGCGAGTAAGCAACTGCAACAAATGGGATGCTGCCTCCCAACTGTCACGCGTTGTTTTCTACCTCACTGATGTTGCCCTCGTTTGGTATGAGAACCATGAAGATATTCTGACAACATGGGAACGCTTTGTTGAAGAAATCAAGAAGTGTTTCGGCAACTCAGCTGCAAAAAAGAAGCTTGCCGAGCAGAGCCTTGCACAGAGGGCCCAGCTATCCGGTGAGACCTGCACCGTGTATACTGAAGAGATTTTGAGGCTGTGTAGGGAAGTCGATTCCAGCATGTCGGAAGAGGACAAGGTGGGGCATTTGCTGAAGGGAATTGCAGAAGATGTTTACAACTTCCTTATTAGCAGGGAAAGCCTGACTTCAGTGTCTGACGTTGTACGGCACTGCCGCACGTTTGAAACCCTGAAGCAGCGCAGAATAGCGCCTAAGTTTGGTCGTCTGGCAAATGTCACCTCAGTAGCCAGCATAGAAGCGGCCTCAACTGTTGACCTTTCGGCAACCATCCGCCAAATTGTTCGGGAAGAGTTACTCAGACATGGCGAAATGACACGTGAACGGGCAGCTGCCACGTCTCCATCCTATTTCCCGCAGGACACCACTGCCCCACAGCTTACAGTTTATGAACATCCATCCGTCAACGCAACGGAGGTTGCAGGGCCTCGGCGTATTCAGCAGTCAAGTCCGGCTTTTTACGAGCGATCACAGTACCCTCAACGTTTCCGTTCCGTACGCTCATACCACCCACCGACAACTGATTTCATTGAGTCTCGGGCTTACGCGAACGCTCGCAGACGTGAACACTTCGAAGAACGGCGACGACCTCGTCCTGCGCCTGTGTGCTACAACTGTGGTCTGACTGGTCACATATCGAGGTATTGCGATCGTTCGCGCATACCACGCTATGATCAGTGGACAAGCTTGACCGATAAACCTGCTGTCCCACCTTTTCAAGGACACTGGCCCACCGACTCAAGACCCGGCAGCAGCTCCTGGCACGGACACTGGCGCAATAACTCCCCTGCCTCTGATCGAAGTGTGACGCCACCTCCTGCGCCTCGATCCCACCGGTCTCCATCGCCACGGCGCCGCCCATCGTCACCACACCAGGAAAACTAAACAGTGCGGCCGATGGGGGTGAGGTCGCTGGTGACTTGCTGCAAAACGAAATACCCCCGTCTGTGTTGATGTTCAAGAACAAGGTAGAAGTTTTTGTTGATGGTGTGTGTACGATGGCTTTGGTGGACACTGGTGCTACAGTTTCGATTATGAGTGCTGCTTTTAAACACCGTTTAGGACAAAAGGTGATGTTTTTGTGGGAGAAGGCAACAACATTCTGTGGCGTTGGTGGTAACTCGCTGTGTCCCATTGGTGTCTGTACCGCAGAAGTGTGCTTGGGTGATCAAGTGTTTGTCACAGAGTTTACGATTCTTCCAAGGAGCACACACGACATAATCCTGGGGATTGACTTCCTTCGAATGTGTGGCGCCACTGTTGATTGTAGAAATGGAGAGGTGTACATATGTGATGCTGCCCCTGGAGAACTATTAGAGAATTCAGACAGGGAGCACGGTGCGCTCCGGGTCAGTGAAGATAGCATTGTGCCGGCATTCTCTGCAGTATGTGTTCCTGTATACTCTTCACGCATTGAAAACAATGACAGTGCGTTCGACGCATTGGTGGAGCCCTTTCATCTCAGTTGCATTAAGAAGAACACATTGGTGCCGCATTGCATAGTGTCACTCGTTCAAGGACGCACAGGACTATGGGCGGTAAACTGTTCAGCTGAGTCGGTGGTTCTACCAGGAGGACTGAAGCTTGCCAAGTTCAAAACATACTCACCGATGGCAGTGGCTGCCCTCAGTGATGCTCCAGGTGGGGCCTCAGCCAATACTTCTACGGCCGATTCAAAACTCTTACCTATGATCGACAAGTCACTTACTACTGACAAACGCCGCATGCTTCTGGACGTTTTGTCAAAATACGTGACGATTTTCGATTTTTCCCATGACCATGCGCCCTCGATTCCCGCGTCTCGGATTCTCCACAGGATAAACACGGGAACAGCACAGCCCATCCGCCAGAAACCCTACCGAGTGTCGCCGTCTGAGCGCAAGATAATTGATGAACAAGTGCGTGATATGCTGCAGAAGGGTGTCATTCGAGAATCATCGAGTCCTTGGGCGGCTCCCGTGATTCTAGTCAAAAAGAAGGATGGTACCTGGAGATTCTGTGTGGACTATCGCCGTCTAAACTCCGTCACAAAGAGAGATGTCTACCCTCTCCCACGCATTGATGACGCTCTAGACTGCCTCCATTCAGCATCCTACTTTTCGTCCATAGACTTACGCTCAGGCTATTGGCAAATACCTGTGCATTCAATGGACAAAGAAAAGACGGCTTTCGTTACTCCGGACGGACTATATGAATTTAACGTGATGCCTTTTGGTCTATGTAACGCGCCCGCTACATTTGAAAGATTCATGGACACCATTCTGCGCGGCCTGAAGTGGAACATCTGTATGTGTTATCTTGACGACGTTGTTATCTTCGGGCGTACATTCAGTGAACATAACGAAAGGGTAGAGCTGGTTTTGAAATGTATTCGAAATGCTGGCTTGGTTCTTAATGCAAAGAAGTGTCATTTCGGAGCTCGACAAACACTGGTGCTGGGACATCTCGTCAACAAGGATGGCATCAGGCCCGACCCGAATAAGACAGCGGCTGTTAGAGCTTTTAAACCACCTGGCTCAGTGAAGGAGCTTCGGAGCTTCTTGGGCCTCTGCTCTTACTTTCGCCGATTTATTCCCGCCTTTGCAGAAGTTGCCTTTCCACTGACCTGTCTTCTCCGCCAAGGTGCTAGTTTTGAATGGACTCCTGACTGTGAAACTTCTTTCAACCAACTGAAGTTCTTGCTCACGTCGCAGCCTATCCTGCGGCACTTCGATCCTTCTGCGGCGACTGAAGTTCACACCGACGCAAGCGGCATTGGCATAGGTGCAGTCCTGATACAGCGATGTAATCAAGTGGAACACGTGATCGCATATGCCAGTCGCACTTTAAGTAAGCCGGAACGCAATTACACTGTGACCGAACAAGAATGCCTTGCACTCGTCTTCGCTGTGCAGCGATTCCGCTCATACCTGTACGGTCGTCCTTTCCAAGTAGTTACGGATCATCATTCTTTGTGCTGGCTTATCAACCTTCGGGATCCGTCAGGCCGTCTAGCACGCTGGGCCCTCCGGCTGCAAGAGTACAACTTCACGGTATCGTACAAGAGCGGCAGGAAACACGCGGACGCAGACTGCCTTTCAAGGATGCCAGTTGATGCTACAGTTTGCGACGCTGACGATTTCGATCATCTGATTGCGTCCGTAGCACCAGCGTTCCCGGATAAGGCCACCTTTGAAACTGAGCAGCGGAAGGACGTGAGTTTGAATCCGTTATTCGTGATCGCACAAGCATCCACTCCGGAAAGCCGCTTTTGCGTCCGTGATGGTCTACTGTACAAGAAATCCATCTCCGGCACCGGTTCCCGCTTCCTGCTGGTGGTTCCAGAGGCACTACGGTCATCTGTTTTGTACGCCATGCATGATGACGCCACTTCAGGTCACCTCGGAACGACGCGCACTCTTCATCGTACCCAGGAACGCTTCTACTGGCCACGTATGCGCCAGTCAGTTGAGTTGTACGTGGCCAGTTGTGCGCAATGCCAGGCGCACAAATCTCTCTCAGCAGCTCCGGCCGGACATCTACAACCTGTGACGCCTCCCAGTTCTCCGTTCGAACAAATTGGCATTGACCTGGTGGGCCCTTTTCCGCGTTCATCGAAAGGCAACAGATGGATTGTGGTATGTGCTGACCATCTTACTCGGTACTGCGAGACTGCTGCCCTGCCATCCGCGACTGCTGGTCAAGTGTCGTCCTTCCTTCTCCATTCTATCATACTGCGTCATGGGCCCCCTCGCGTCATCATAAGTGACCGTGGACGTCAATTCACGGCAGACGTTGTCGAACAACTTCTCCGTATGTGTGGCTCAGAGCTCAGACACTCGACGCCTTATCACCCGCAGACGAATGGTCTCGTCGAGCGAACAATTCGAACACTGGTAAATATGCTTTCTATGTACGTTGCTTCGAACCACAAGAACTGGGACGATGTCTTGCCGTTCGTCACATACGCGTTTAATACTTCCCAACATGAGACCACCGGCTACAGCCCGTTCTTCCTCCTCTATGTTCGACCCCCCCGTTATACTCTGGATACAATATTTTCCTTCTCTGATCGGGACCAATCAGAAATCTCCCTAGCAGAAACTCTTTGTCTCGCCGAAGAAGCTCGTCGTCTTGCTCGTTTACGTACAATAGCCTCGCAAGACAGATCGAAAGTTCGTTATGACAGCAAGCACCGGCAGGCCACATATATTCCGGGAGATCTCGTGTTGGTGTGGAAGCCTTTACGCAAACGTGGCTTGTGCCAAAAACTGCTCGCGCACTACATCGGACCTTTTGTTATCCTTGACCGCCTGAGCGCAGTCGACTACCGCATCGCACGTCTTACAGCTAGCGGGAGACGCTCCAGAAAGACAGAGGTCACGCATGTCGCTCGCCTGAAGCCTTTCAGTCAACGCGACACTGTATGAAACGCGCGGCGCGCTTTGTCTGCGAGGGGGGAAATGTTACGCCACGTATGTGCCGGACGAAGAAGGAAAAAGAAGCAAGGAGGGTGGAAGAAGAAGATCATCATCATCTGCCTGCGCCGATACGGCTCGTCCCTCGAACCGTGTATCAATAAACCCCCAGACGCCTACTGAGGTCGTAACAATATATATATATATATATATATATATATATATATATATATATATATATATATATATATATATATATTGTCATGACCAAGAAAGACGCTGGCGCTTCGGCGCGCGGGTAGATAGGGAAAAGAAGAGAAGGTCGAAGTACAGAATAGAACAGCTGGCTTAGGATTGGGTGTTGTATCTTGTTCTCTGACTCACTCATCACAATGGCGCAGTCGACGAAGAAGAAATCTTACGTCCCGGCTTCTTCATCCAGGACAGCCGCGATAAGCACCGCCTGGGGACGGCGTCAAGGACCTCCTTGGCAGCTGTTCACCTGCCACCACCGTTCGGGGACGGCGTCAAGGCCTCCTCGGCGGCTGCAGTACCCGTTACCGGTACCATTTCACAAGGGACGCCGTCCACGCGTCCTTGGCTATGGATTTTGCCGTCAGCGAAAGCCGACAAGTGAACCCTCTGCGGGAAGCCACCGGTACGTGTCTTCGTGGTTCGTCGGCAGTGCGGGCTTCTCCATCGAGGAACGCCGTTCACGCTTCCTCGGCAATGGGGTCCCACCCACCGCTTCAGCTACCCTTAAAACCACCAGTGAACGGTGTCCAGGCCTCACCTGGGGTTGTGGGTCATGACCTTATTGACACCCTGCCACCATTTCGCGGCAGGGATCCGCACCGGCTCCTGTCCTTTGGGAATGCCGCTCGCGTTTCCCATGGCCTACATTTCCGTTGCAGTACTCTTTCAACAAACGAGCCGCCACGGAACGCCGTCTAGGCTTCCCTACTCGTCGACCTCACTAGGGTGAGTGCCGCAATTGCTACTTACTCAACTAGCACAACCACTGACTTTTCAGGCTCAACGCCCGACAGCACCGCGGACCTGCAGCGTACCATCGTGCTACTCCGCGTTGAGGCTAGCGAACTGACAGCGTTGATCGCCGAGCGAGCTCCTACAATGTTGCCAGCATTGTGGGACATTAACGCAGTATTGGATGTAGCTGTCTTATACGACCTTGAGGCAGGCACACCGGAGCAACGCAAGGAGCTTCGGTCTTCTCTGATCGATCTCTCACACCAGGTCGACTGCTTCGCGTCGGTGATCTCTGCGTTGCCACCTTTTACCTCACAATCACCAGCCGTCTGCGAACTACCGGAATTCCACGGGGTCCGGAACGACGCCGACAGCTGGTTGACAACCGTCAACGCGATAGCAATGCGCGAGGCCTGGACGGAAAATCAAAAATGAAGCGTGGCTGTAGACCGTCTTCGGGAAGGTGCAGTGGCGTGGCACCAGTATGAAGGCTTCAAGCAGCAGTCTTGGGTGGAGTGGAGCTCCAAGCTCATAGCTGCCTTCGGCCGGACGCTATCCGATCTCCCTTCCACCACCCAGTCCAGCCTAACCGGTACCGATAATGGAGTTCAAGAAGTGTTTAATCTCGAGGCTCCAGCTGAGCACTCCAGTTCTCCACATGAGCTTCAGGACTCGTCGCTGGTAGCGAACCCAGATTGATGTCAGCCATCGGCCACCCCGTCCTGTTTCGTGGGGGGAGATACAAAGGGGCACAGGGTAGTTGGACCCTTCGTCAACGCGACCACTACCATATATCGAGCTGAAGTGGGGCGGCAGCTCGATGTCTCATGGCAGTCCTCCAGTCTGACAACAGGCAACAAGACCCCCCTAGAGCCTCAGCAATGGGCAACGCAGCCTGCCCAGATCGCCGACGGCAATGAAGACCAATGCCCCAAACTGTACCAAAGAAATTGCCTGCTAAGCGTGCTGCGGCCGCTACAAAATAGCCATGGTTACCGACCGGAATTTTCGACAGTCCCCGCAAGGCGAGTCATCGCGTCCACGAGAGAGACCCCACAGACGCAGCTAATACAATGACAGCGTCACAGAATATCCTGCCGCAGATGGCCCGACCGAACACAACGATGCAGCCAGTCTCGGCCTCCCGATAGACTCGTGGCAGACTCCCACACCCAGCTCCAGCGTGGCCGAGGCCGACCTCCGAGATGCAGCCAGTATCGACCACCAGATATACTTCTGGCAGATACTGAGACCAAATCGCGGCATGGCCGCACGCGTCAGCCACAACGGGGCAGCCAGTGCCGGCCGCCGGAGTACACAGCACTTTTTCCAGAGACATCGTGGCGTGCAAAAGAGCGACCAGCTCGAGGCAGCCAGTGCTGTCCACCAGAGACGCTTCCCCCAGACCGTCGCTCCATGTTGCATTGTGGTCCGGGCAGACCACCACGATGCAGCCAAGCCCGCCCACCAGAAACTTTGCCGCCAGCTCCGCGCGCGCACAGTCATGGCCGAGCGTCATGACCAAGAAAGACGCTGGCGCTTCGGCGCGCGGGTAGATAGAGAAAAGAAGAGAAGGACGAAGTACAGAATAGAACAGCTGGCCCAGGATCGGGTGTTGTCTCTTGTTCTCTGTCTCTCTCATCAATATATATATATATATATATATATATATATATATATATATATATATATATATATATATATATATGGGAAAGAAGTGTATACCTAAGGGCTCGTTTTTTTCTGTTTTGACACAATACTAATCAGATCTAACAGAAAATAATGCCAAAGAATTTATAGGGGAAGTTATTAGAACAAATTGAATGTAAGTAAGAAGAAAGAAAAGTGGGTGAAAAAATAACCAGCCGTGAGCAAGAATCGAACCTACGACTTTCGAATGACACATTTGATGTTCTAGCCACTGAACTACCATGGCGGCCATCCCACCAGCCACTTTATTGGCTTTATATGCGAATTTAAACGCGGAAGTGTCAGTCAACGCCTTCTGTAGCCATGCAGCGAGTGTGGAACACCATTTTATGAGCCTGTGTGGCGCCACGTATCACGTGAACTTATTACGAGTGGGCAGCTGACCAATAGTTCCTCGTATACAACCTAATGGCACCAAGTCTGCCAGTACGAGACCCTCGATAAAGAATAAGTGAACGAAGTGTATACCTAAGTGTATAGGGGAAGTTATTAGAGCCAATTTCTTTTATTTACAAGACATTCGTTCTGATAACTTCCCCAATACTCTCCTTGGCATTATTGTCTGTTAGATGCCGCACATGCCACATCGACATGGTGGTGCAAGCAGAAAACGGGAGAGAGTGACGAACTCATGGTGTTTTACAGTGGTGACATTTGCTGTGGCAAACAGTTTCTTATTCGTCTCATTCGCTGTAGCAAACCAAAAAGAACTAAAAAAGAAAAAGAAAAAAGAAAGAAAAAAAACAAAGGATAGGAGGAGAAAGAAAGAGGGGGGCGGCTTCCGCGACGCGTCTTTGAATATCACGGAGGGACAATGTGGGTGAGCTTGAGTGTATATATATATATATATATATATATATATATATATATATATATATATATATATATAATCATCTTGAGCCTGACTACGTCCACTGCAGGACAAAGGCGTCTCCCTTGTTGCGCCCGTTAACCCAGTCCTGTGCAATTTATACCTGCAAACTTCTTTATCTCATCTGCCCACCTAACCTTCTGTCTCCCCCTAACGAGCTTGCCTCCTCTGGGAATCCAGTTAGTTAACCTTAATGATTAGCGGTTATCCTGTCTACGCACGTCATGCCCGGCCCATGTCCACTTGCTCTTCTTGATTTCAACTATGATATTCTTAACTCCCGTTTGTTCCCTAATGCACTCTGCTCTCTTCTTGCCTCTTAATGTTCCACCTACCATTTTTCTTTCCATTGCTCACTGCGTCATCCTCAATTTAAGCTGAACCCTCTGTGTAAGTCTCCAGGTTTTAGTCCGTAGCTAAGTACCAACCAGATACAGCTGTTATATACCTTTCTCTTAAAGGATATATATATATATATATATATATATATATATATATATATTGTGAGCGCTGACTATGTACTTCATCTTCATCTGTATGACCAAACCATTGTAGTGATCATATCGTACGTCACACGGGCTAGCTTTCTGGCTCATGCGTCTGGATTAAAAAAGGATAACCTGGTTGCTGCCGTACCGGACGTGGTCTAATAAGTGGTGGAGGTGCGTGGTAGAGCAGGAGGACGTGGGAACCAAAGTACCCGTCACCCCTGGAGCTCCAGTTTGGTTGACGGTTGTGCCCTCAAGCAACAGCGATGGCAGAACCCAACCCGCCCGCTGTTGCAACCACTCCTTCTCAGCCACTTAGGCTTGACTACACCGTGAGTACCTCTCATCGAGACGCTCCGGTATTTTCCGGCCTTCGCAACGAAGACGTCGAAGAATGGCTCGACAGTTACGATCGAACCAGCGTTTTGTATTTATTGGAACGAGGCGCAGAAACTGCGCTACGTTACTTTTTACCTCGATGGCGTCGCTAAAATCTGGTATTACAACCACGAGAGAGACTTCTCCGATCGGTCGGCCTTCACGGGGCATCTCCGTCAGGTGTTTTGCACGTCTGCAGGATGTTCTGTAGTAGCGAAACAGAAGCTCGCAACCCGCATCCAAGGGGACGACGAATCGTATACGTCCTACATTGAAGATATTCTGGCTCTCTGTCGCCGAGCACAAAATGACATGACGGAGGCCGATCGCATCCGACATATACTGTAAGGTATCAACTCTGTGGCCTTCAATGCTCTCGTGATTCAGAATCCTACTACCGTCCGGGACGTCATCACGACATGCCAACGCCTGGACACGCTTCATTCCATCCACCTTCCATCAGTCGACCTCCCCTCTACGGTCTCACGCTGGGCCTCATCCTTCTCGTTCATCTCGCCGCCGTTCTCCGTCACCGTTTCGGCGTACGTCATCACCCTTGCGTCCCGTTCCGATCTCTCGCGACTCGGAAAACTAGAAGGTGCAGTTTTTGGAGGGGAAACTGCTTGTCGTCGGAACGCTACAACTCCTCTGTCTCGTCCAGCTAATTTACTGCCTGTTTCTGTTGAAGGTGTTTTTGTTGACGCCCTTATAGAGACTGGAGCCGCAATTTCGGTAATTGATCGTGAATCGTGTTTTCGCCTGCGCAAAGTGCAAACTCCTTATGCCGGTCCCATATATGCGGTGCTAATGACAGTCCAATTCGCCCGACCGGGTTGTGCACTGCTCGTATTCTCATTGATGGAATCCGTCATTACATACAATTGGCTGTGCTGTCTTCGTGCGCTCATCAGATAATCTTAGGCTGGGACTTCTTGTCAGCAGTGTCTGCTGTTTTTTCGTGTGGTCGGCCCCTCATTCGTATTACGGACACTGAGCTTTCTTCTGCTGCCGACCTTTCGTCGCCCAACCTTCTGACAGCTGCGGATTTCCTCCTGCCTCCCGGAAGAGAACGTGTCCTTACGATCAAGTCACGAGACATTCTAGATGATGACGCTGTTGTTGCTCCTTCCCAGCGCTGCATTTTTCGAGAGATCACCATCGCATCTTGTTTAGTGGGGTTCTCCCGTGGTTTTGCAAGCATCACGGCCTGCAACACGATGCCAGAACCACTTCTTTTGCCTTAGGGGACCACTGTTGCCAGCATTACCGAAGAACCACCGCTTTGTGTCGTAACTGGTTCATCTGCTTCGTCATTCTCAAAGTGTATGCCAGCGGAAGATGCATTTCCTGCTCTCAAGGCCACTTCGTGTGAACATCTCAACCCAACCCAAACTGATGCCTTGCTAGCGTTAATAATGAAGCACAAAACTTGCTTTGACGTTTGTTCCGAAGGTCTGGGTCAAACAACAGTGACCGCCCATCGTATCGACACCGACGGATCCCGCGTGATTCGCCGCCGCCCTTACCGTGTGTCGGCTTCTGAGCGCAAGCTTATAGAAAAACAAGTCAACGACATGCTCGCGCGCAACGTCATCAGGCCTTCGACAAGCGGATGGTTTTCTCCTGTCGTACTAGTGAAAAAAAGGGATGGCTTGGTACGGTTTTGCATTGATTACAGATCACTCAACAAGATCACTCGTAAGGACGTCTACCCAATGCCTCGCACTTACGACGCTCTTGATACTTTACAAGGTGCCGAGTACTTTTCAAGTCTCGACTTGTGCTCCGGTTATTGGCAGATTCTAATGCACGAGTCTGATAAAGAGAAGACGGCGTTTGCTACGCCAGATGGGCTCTTTGAATTCAATGTAATGCCTTTCGGCCTGTGCAATGCCCCAGCCACAATCGAACGGATGATAGACATGGTACTTCGGGGATTAAAATGGAAGACCTGCCTTTGCTACCTGGACGACATTGTCATTTTTTCGTCGAGCTTCTCACAGCACCTGGAACGGCTAGACAAAGTCATCACGTGTTTAGCTAAGACCGGTCTCCAGCTCAACACTAAGAATTGTCGGTTTGCCAGTCACAGCATCAAGGTATTAGGTCACGTCGTCAGTAAACATGGCGTTGAGCCCGATCCCGACAAGGTTGCCGTGGTACTGCACTTTCCTACACCAACCACACAGAAAGACCTCCGCAGCTTCCTTGGCTTAGCGTCGTATTTCCGCCGCTTTGTACGTGATTTCGCTACTATTGCGGCTCCTCTGCACAAACTTCTGACCACGAGCGCACCCTTTGTCTGGTCGCATGACTGCGAAGCCGCTTTTCACACCCTCAAGCGATGCCTCACTTCATGGCCAGTGCTTCGCCATTTCGACCCTGCAGCACCTACTGTGCTACACACTGACGCAAGTGGACTTGGCATCGGTGCTGTCCTTCTTCAGTGGAACCACGCTTCCGAAGAACAAGTCGTGGCCTACGCGAGTCGTACTCTGTCACCTGCTGAGCGAAACTACAGCATCACTGAGCAAGAATGTCTCGCCATCGTGTGGTCCATACAAAAGTTTTGTCCTTACTTATACGGCCGGCATTTCACAATAGTGACTGACCATCATGCTCTGTGTTGGTTATCGTCTCTCAAAAATTTGTCGGGATGCCTTGGCCGTTGGGTACTACGATTGCAAGAGTATGACTACAGCGTCACATATAGGTCGGGCCGAGAGCACCAAGATGCCGATGCTTTGTCTCGTTGCCCGCTCTCGCAAATCGTCGAAGTGTCACCCTCCATCTGTTCGTCACCGCCCGCCAAAGTGACCAAACAGACGGCTGCTGCTTCGAAACAGTTAGTTGCCTCGGCGGACCTTCTTTCGTCCACATATCTCGCCTCGCTCCAACATGCTGATACCTACTGCCGCACAATCATCGATCGGCTCACTGGCTTATCGCGTGCTCCAAACTGCCGCCTAAGACGACAACTTGCCCATTTCAAGCTTCAAGAGGGAACATTATGTCGGCAAATTTACCATCCTCTCGGTAACCAATGGGTTCCCCTCATTCCTCGCTCACTTCGTCTGGAAGTTCTACAAGCGTTTCTTGACGATGCGACAGCTGGCCACTTAGGGTTCCACAAGACCTACGACCGCCTCAGGACTCACTGCTTTTGGCCTGGCCTCTCCACTTCTGTCGCCAAGTACATCGCTTCCTGCGCGTCCAGCACCGAAAACGTACCACGTCTTTTCCAGCGGGGCCACTGCAACCACTGCCGTGCCCGTCCACTCCCTTTGAATTTGTGGGCATAGACTTATACGGACCTCTTCCGCTTACGCCAGCCGGTCACCGTTGGATTGTTACTGCCGTAGACCACCTTACTCGCTACGTGAAGACGGCAGCTCTTTCATCTGGTGCTACCTCTGAAGTAGCCGATTTTTTCCTTCGCGCCGTTATTTTACGACATGGCGCACCGCGTGTGGTCCTTAGTGACCGTGGCAAGACATTTCTTTCACATGTCCTTGCTGAAGTCTTACAGGCCTCTAACACCATTCACAAGACCACATCAGCGTATCACCCAGAAACTAATGGTCTGACTGAGCGTTTTCACCGAACTTTGTCCGACATGATCTCTATGTACGTGCAACCAGATCACAAAAACTGGGACACAATACTTCCTTTTGTCACGTTCGCATATAACACTGCCATACAGCGTACGACGAATTTCAGCCCTTTTTTTCTCGTGTATGGCCGTGTACCGACTTTTGTTTTGGACTCCACCTTTTTGGCCACATCTTCCAATCCATCTTCATCGCTCCCGGAAGAATTCCCCGCTCGCGTCGCCCGCTGTCGTGAAATCGCCCGCGCCAACACTGCTACCACTCAAGACAAGAGAAAAATCGAAATTGATGCGAAGCGTCGAGTTGTTGTGTTCCGCCCAGGGGACGAAGTCCTTTTGTGGACACATGTTCGTGTACCTGGGCTCTTCGAAAAATTCCTTCACCGGTATCTCGGTTTATACACCGTCCTGGAACGAACTTCTGAAGTCAACTGTCGCGTTGCTCCTGTCAACGCGGCTTCTGACCGTCGTCGCCACCACACCGAGATCGCCCACGTCTCTCGACTCAAACGATATATTTGGCGTCCCAACCCTTTCTAACTTGCTGCCCTCTTTCGTGAAGGGGGGGGGGGAATACTGTGAGCGCTGACTATGTACTTCATCATCATCTGTACGACCAAACCATTGTAGCGATCATCATCGTATGTCACGCGGGCTGGCTCTGTGGCTCGTGCGTCTGGATTAAAAAAAGGATAACCTGGTTGCTGCCGTACCGGCCGTGGTCTCATAATATATATATGTACATATAAGGGAAAGAAGTGTATACCTAAGGGCTCGTTTTTCCCGCGTTTTAACACAATATTAATGAGATCTAACAGACAGTAATGCCAAGGAATGTACAGGGAAAGTTATTAGAACCAATGGGATGTGAATAAGAAGAAAGTAAAGTGGACGAAAAATAACCAGCCGTGAGCAGGAATCGAAGCTAGGACCTTCGAATAACTCGTTCGATGCTCTAACCACTGAGCTACCACAGCGGCCTTCCTCCATTCACTTTTTTGGGTTTATATGTGAATTATAATTGTGAGTGACAGTCAGCGCCATCTATAAGCCAAGTGACGAGTGTGAAAACACTCTTTGATGCGCATGTTTGGCGTCACGTAGCACGTGAACTTATTATGAGCGGGCAGCTGATTAATTGTTAATAGTCCCTCGTATACAACCTAATGACACCAAGTCTGCCAGTACGAGACCCTCGTTTAATGAAATAGGGAAAGAAGTGCCTACCTAAGTGCTCGTTTTTCCATGTTTTAACACAATATTAATGAGATCTAACATATATATATATATATATGTATATATATATATATATATATATATATATATATATATATATATATATAAGGGGAAGAAGTGTGTTTCTCCGTGTTTTTACACAATAATAATGAAATCTAGTAGACAATAATGCCAAGGAATGTGTAGGAGAAGCTACTAGAACCAATGTATTGTAAATAAAAAAAAGAAAAGTGTGTGAAAAGATAACTTGCCTTAGTATATATATATATATATATATATATATATATATATATATATATATATATATATTTATTTATATATATATATATATATATATATATATATATATATAGAAAAAGGAGTAATTCACACACAACGAACGTTTCAGCACAGTTTAGTCCAACTCTAAACTGTGCTGGACTAAACTGTGCTGAAACGTTCGTTGTGTGTGAATTACTCCTTTTTCTATACTATCAGAGCCTGCGTGATACTTCCTATAATCCCTTATATATATATATATATATATATATATATATATATATATATATATATATATATATATATATTATTATATATATATATATATATATATATATATATATATATATATATATATATATTGTGTGTGTGTGTGTGTGTTACGATGCCTGTTGAGGTGATCTAGTGGTTAAGGTACTCGTTTGTTAACCCCCAGGTCATGGGATTAAATCTCGCTTGACTGCGGCGGCTGCATTTTCTATGAAGGCGAAAATGATATAGGTCTGTGTGCTTAGATTCAGGTGCACGTTCAATAACCCTAAGTAGTCGAAATTTCGGGAATCCTGCACCACGGCGTCTCTCATAGTCATAGGATGGGTTTGGGACGTTAAACCCTATAGCGTTGAAGCCGAAGGCTTCAGCGTGGTACACGGCTGTATGGTTCTGTCAAGTTAGTGAGCCAGCAAAGCGAATGGTGATCGCTGACGACCTTGAATGAGCGGCCGTACAACTACAATCGAAATTCGAGAACCGCCTAGACCACGGCGAGGCACTTTTTCTCGGTAGTCGAGTAGTGCTCTTCCGTGGGAGAGAGAGCTCTGCTGGCATAGGCTATTACTTTCTTGGAGTTATCTTGCCATTGTGTCAGTACGGCGCTCAGGCCTACATTGCTTTCGTCGGTGTGAAGTGCTGTTGGCACTTCCTGGTCAAAGTGCGCAAGAACCGGAGGTGTTTGGAGGCGTTGGCGTATTTGTTGAATGCAGCCTGTTCCTTTTCGCCGAAAAGAAAGGGGACATTTTCTCGTGTGAGCGGCGTCAAAGGCGCCGCAATAGACGAAAATTTGGCAATGAATCGTCGGTAATAAGCGCAGAGGCCTAGGAAGCGTCTCATTGCTCTTTTGTCATGCGGTGCGGGAAACTTTTTGACATCGTCGATTTTGCCCGGGTCAGGTTGAACACCTTCGTGGCTGACCACGTGGCCTAAGAAGCAAAGTATGCTAAAACAAAAAAGATGGCACTTCTCTGGTTTTAAAGTCAGGCCAGCCGAGCATATAGCTTGTAGAACTGCGAATAATCGACTAAGGCGTTCCACGTCGTCGTAGTAGGCAATTGCAGTGCCCTTCTAGATGTGACGACGCTCGTTGCTGAAGTTGTTGAGGGGCTCTGCTGCCCGCCCATCAGTTAGTGCCAGAACGCCTCTCGCTATTGAAACACCTTGCATAAGCAATATCGTGTCTATTCGCTCTGCGATCACCTCATTACGACACGGCTGTTCACATAACACCGACACAAGGCAGCAAGATCTCGGCAGCTGCATCACATCATCGGCTACACGACGTAAGTATGGGCGGGAAAGGTAACGATACGTTCTGAAATGTTGATGACAGCACCACACTCTCGCGGAAAGTTCATACTGAGAATCAGCTCTTTACAGCAGTCCGGTAAAATGACAAAAGTGGCGACGAAGCTCGAATCAAAGATTATGAGCCGAGCTGTGCATTTACCGGTTGGCGTCATTAGATGTCCACCAGCATTACTTATACACGACCCACTCCACGGCGTCTTCACCTTCTTAAGGTGGTTGGTGAGCTCTTGTCTCATAATATAGAAGTCAGCACCAGTGTCAACCAGTGCTGTTACGTAGTGTCCGTCTAAAACAATGCTAAGGTTGGCACGTACAAATTCATTTGCTTAAGCACTCGTGGTTGTCGTCGTCTTCGTTATCACATCACCATCGTCACGTCGTCTTTGTGTAGAGGCGAGGGGGTCTTTTTGGCGTCTCGGCGATTGGCAGCCTTGCCCCCGGAGGTCGCGGCAGTTATTGCACGGGCTTGGGGAGCGGTTTCTGACAGCATCATCGTAGCTTTGGTGATTGGGGGAAGTGTAACCTCATGCAGGTGAGGGAGGCCGCCAGCGACGACTCGGTGAACACGCTTGGTTGGTTGGCAGGTGATCAGCACCATGGTCACGAGGGTCTTCAAAATATAACTAAGCGGGACGAGAAAAGTTTCCAAGCCGGGCTTCTCAATGACGGCAGAAGCGAGAGATGTGGCCTGGTTCACCGAAGTTGAAACAAAGGGGTTGACGGTCGGCAGTGCTCCACAAGTTGGTCCGGCGTACCGCTGGTCACCGCACAGGTTCCCGCTGCCACCAAGGCAAGTTAACGGGCCGTGGCTAAAAGGGTGCTTTTTCTGGGGCAGGCGGATGTCGGTGGACGGCATCAGCATAGGTCAATCCACGTGGTTCAGGTGGTGGCACCGGTGATGGAAAAGCCTGCCGCAGTTCTTGGCGCACGATTTCCGCAACAGAAGCAACTGGAGGCTCTGTAGACGGAAGGCCGAGGGTCGCAGCTCTTCCCGCAGGAGTCGCCTAATCATTTGCCGTAAAGAGCTTTCGGAAACGGCAGCGTTTTGAGCAGCGGCACTAACATGCGTTTGGTCGGGCAGGCGGTCAAAGTGGCGGCATCGTTGTCGGAGCACCCACTCAATGATAGTCGCCTCTTTGATTAATTCATCCACTGTTGTTGGCGGTATTCCATACAAGGCCGGCAAAAAGCGGCTCCTTAACTCCCCGCTTCAGGTGATAAATTTTCCTCGCCTGGGGCATGCCAGGGTCAGCGTGGCGAAATAGAAGGACTAAAAAAGACGTCTATTCGCTGCCCCGCATCTATGATTCCCTCAACATACTGCGGTGGGCCAAGTATTTTTCTTCAATAGACTAGAAAAGTGTCTACTGGTAGATCGAAGTTTGTTTTTCTTCGATAGACTTAAAAAGTGTCTACTGGTAGATCGAAGTTTAAGATATCGTGAGAAAACGCTTCTTTTCACACCGGATGGCCTATATGAATTTAAGGTGCTTCCCTTCGGCTTCTGTTCTGCACCTGCAACATTCCAGAAAATAATGGACACTGTTCTTACTCGTCTAAAGTGGCGCACGTGCCTAGTTTATCTGGATGATGTCATGTTTTTTGTGATTTTTGAGAATCACCTGAACTGCCTGCAGACTGTGCTGGAAGTGCTCCACTCTGCTAGCCTGACGCTGAAGCCAGAAAAATGTCACTTTGGTTATAAAGAACTAAAATTTCTTGGCCACGTTGTCATTGTGGATGGTGTTCGACCAGACCCTGACAAAAGCACTGCCGTGGCCTCGTTTCCTGTGCCGCGTGATAAGAAGGCAGTATGTCGCTTTCTAGGGCTCTGCGTGTATAATAGCCGCTTTATGGGATTGCTGAACGGCTAACTCAACTCACTCGTGAAGAAGTGCCATTCGTCTGGAAGGAAGAACAGGGTGCAGCGTTCTCTGAACTACCGGAGCGTTTGCAGACACCGCCAGTCCTCGTTCGCTTTGACCAAGGTGTTGATACTCAGATTAACACTGACGCCAGAAACGTAGGTCTTGGTGCTGTCCTCACTGAACCACACGAGGGCATGGAGCGAGTGATAGTGTACGCTAGCCGCACTCTTTCCCGCGCCGAAGTCAACTACTCCATATCAGAGAAAGAGTGCCTCGCTGTTGTGTGGGCCACGATGAAATTTAGGCCTCATCTTTATGAACGCCACTTCGGGGAGTGACCGACCATCATTCGTTGAGCTGGTTAGCCAACCTACGGGACCCATGCAAGCGACTGGCACGATGGAGTCTTCGTCTACACGATCTTCGTTTCACGATCGCTTACAAATCGGGTCACAAGCAAAAGATGCCGATTCTATGTCCCGTGCCTCTGTCAAAGTTTGTGGCCACGACACCGAGGATGACGGCAGTGTCCTTGGGGTCCTTTCTACTACGGATGTGATCTGACAGTGCGCAGACGACAAAATCCGCGTAGTTATTGAAAACCTCGAAGGACGTAACTCTTCCGTACCTCGATGTATTTCTCGAAGTCTGTCGTCATTCTGCCAGCGAGATGGGTTCCTGTATAGGAAAAACTCCAACGGCAATGAAAGAACCTATCTCTATCTTCACGTCGTGTCAACTGACATGCCTGACGATATTCTTCTCGCCTGCAATGATGAGCCCACGCCTGGTGACTTAGGTTCCTCTCGAACTCTCGCTCGAGTTCGACAAGCTTACTACTGGCCAAAGCTCTCGGCATCCGTTGAGTGATACGTAAAAAGTTGCCGGGAATGTTAACGCCGCGAATCCCCGCCACTGAAGCCCGCGGGGCTTCTTCAACCAATTGAACCACCTAGGGCGCCCTTCGACCAAATAGGAATAGATTTATTCTGGCTAGTTGTTGTTGTTATGAAGTCAGCCATATCCGAATCAGTTGCTCTATTACTCGGCGCCTCTACTCTGGGCTAAAGTTACAGAAATGTATACTACGCCATAGAGGAATTTATCGGACTAAAAAATTATAAAGCTACATTGTTCATTCTTTTAAACATTTAAATATTAGTATTCAGTAATTGTTTGTTGTGTACCCTATACCTAGCATGTACGAGTAGTATTGCGAAGAAACAAAAAAAATTCACCTAACACTCGGCCAATTCCCTGCATTGGGTAAGAGCCGTGGCTTGAGAAAGACAAGAAAACGAATACTCAGCCCTTGGCACAAATATCACTTGATGGACAAGTAATTTTGGTACTTCCCGAGTTAGAATACTTGTTAGAGGTTAGATATAGGAAATTCGCTATTTTTACAGGTAGTTTAGAAAATATCACACAATGGACAGACTGTCCGCACCTCAAATTTCCATGGAAAGCCCAGTGGTGTCCATCAAAAAAACTTCAAATTATCATCTCCAGATTCCGGTGCCGTGTTCCCCCATTAAACTTTAATTTACCCAAAGCTGTCCTGATACTTTTCCCCCTTTGTTCGTTCTGCGAAGAATCAGAAACTATTGAACATTATTTTGGCTCATGTCGGAAATATGCAGTAATTAGGAAGAGACTTCTAGCTATTCCACTTGCAAAGCTCGGTTTAAATTTAACCACAGAAAATTTTCTAAGTTTTGGTGCCTCTGCTATGAAAAATTTCCACAGAGATGCATTCGATCCAGTGTGTAGTTTCATTCAAGACTCTAAACACTTTTCAAATTAAAGCCCACGCTAACAAATACTCAAAAAAATAGCGGCTCGAGAATTAGTTTTCGAAATGTAGATAAATCCGCCACGCACTAAAATAATGGTGTTTAGCAAAACCAGCTGTCTGATCAGCTCCCAAAATCAAGGTATAGTTATTAGTGTCCATTTTCTTGTTTAATTTTTTCTCACTATCTGAATCGTGGTTTTCTTCTTTATTATACTATTTTCAATCTACAACATTTTTTGTTGTAAGCAGTAGTGCAGTTATTGTCTAAATGAGACTATATGTTCTCTTGGCCAATCCCCCAGAGTGTGTATGAGCCATGGATTAGATGCTACAAACTAACAAACAAACATCTTGCCAGTTTTTCTGTGCGTCTCTCTGCTGGCGCAGTTCTTCTGAGTAAAAGACCTTTCGTAGCACGTGACAATCACTGCGGGCGTCACCATTGGCTCCGCATGTGGTGTGCCGGAATGCCCCACCGAGCTTTGCCGCACAATCGTGCGACTCCGCATTGCGGTCGACGCCTTGACAGCGTCGACGTCTGCGCTGTTTCTTGTGACTTCGCCAAGACTGCACGTTATTATTGAGTTGTTAGCCTCAGCCGCTTTGTAATACAACCGAGAAAGCTCCCCTGAGGGTCAAAAAGCTCCGGTATACTCTCGTGGCACTCTCAATCAACTCGAATGCTTGGCGTTGTTAATTTCCGTCGTTTTGCCTGACGTGTCATCACCACCGGCTGCATTTAACCTACCGCACTTTAACGGCTTTCAGGTCAATGCCAAGAAACGAGTTGGAACAGTCAAGCTCTCAGAGATAGCGAAGCCTGGACGAACCAAAAGAAGCAGAGCATCGCCATAGACCGCTTTCGGAATGCTGCCATGGCGTGGCGTTTGTACGAAGGCGTGCGTTATGAGTTCTGAGTGGACTGGAGCAATATGCTGATAGATGTCTTTGGACTGACTGACTACCACCTCTCTGCCACCGACCAGTCAAATCTGACTGCTACCAAGGATGGAGCTCATCAGAGGTTCCACCTAGAGGCGGCAGCCATGCGCTGCAGTGAACCACTAGAGTTTCTGGACTCTTCGCAGGTATCCGACTTGAGTGCATCACACCCAGTAGTCAGTGCTGAAGGCGGAATGAGTTTCCATCACCTGATGAACCTTCAACCACAACATCAAGAGTTGCCCTCAGGTAGCAGAAGGCGCAGACCTTCCTGCACCTGTCGGTACCAGGTACCCACCGCCGTTGACGTAGGCCTCGGGTGACAATGCGGTGGTCCCGCCGCACCATAATAATAGTGAGTCTAACTGGAACAGAAGATTTTTATTTTTATTTTCTTCCACTACATAACATTCGCACTTTGTTGTTTTTCTCGGTGAAGCTTCAGCAATAGAGTGGCGCTGTGGTAGTACATCCGGTTGCCACTCAGACGACCTTGATTTGTTTTTTTGTCAAACCTCTCCAACTGAATAGCTGTACTATTCTGTTTTACTTCGATATTCCGATTTTTTTGTCAAGGAAACAATTTTCCCTCAAAACCAACGATGTCAACAGTGATGCCGACAACAGAATTTCTGCGAAATTAGTTCCTATATATATTGCATTAACGTCTAATTTCGTAGCACTTTTGCTGTTTCGATGTGCACGCAGCTAATAATGTATTCTCATTCCAGAATGCTCACCTGCTAGATAGAAACTAAGAAAAAACTTATTATAGCGGTTGTCGCGAAACAGTTTCGCAATAAAAAATGAATAATACATTTTAACATTTCCTGTCACACGCACGTAAATTTCGGCCAAAATTTAAAAGAGAACACTTGAATCTTGATTTTTTTCGCTAATAATGAAATTATGAGAACTAATTTTTTGCATTAAAATTATCAGAGTGCAATTCATCAATCTAAACAATGTGTTTGTTTCTCTCTAGTGTCAATATAAAGAACAAAGAAAATTCTAATGCGGTTCCCTGAACGGGCTGAGCATTTGCACGAAAAGCGCAAATATCACTAAAATGACTTTCACCAATAAACATAAATCAGCGGACAGCAAGCATTCGCCTTTCATAAATAACCGCAATTCAACGCAATTGCATTTTGCAGCCAGCGCAATTAGCATTTTCTGGAATAGAATCTGTACAGATTGACGTGCAGCGTCAAACATCTTGAGACTCATACACCTTGATGTAGATAATGTAAGGAAAAAAAGTAATTCAGTCCCTTAATACATAGCTATCGGAAAATGCAGGAACCAAGTCGGCAATACTCGCAGCCTTACGTACTCCGCGCCTTACAATATATTCTCGGCAACAAGCGGTCTCTAAATAAAAAAAATTCTAGACTTACGCCTAAAGTCAAGTACTGTTCATTTCTTTTATACTTATTTTCATCCTAAAATCATTCATCGTGTTCAGTATAACCATAATAAAAGAATGAATGAAGCGAAGCGCATTTGTGATGCGTAAGGTAGAACAGCGGTGCACGTTTAGTCAATATTTAACATGCCACTTGCAGCATGCTGCCCAACTGGTCATGTAACAAAGTAAATTTAACAGTAAATTTCTAAATGCACAAATATATGGTGTCCTTGCTTTGTCTCCATAAAGGTTGCTGTAATTATGTTCGTTATATATATTGTGTATCAGGAAATACTTGGTGTAGACATTTGATTAACTGTTAAAATTACATTTCGATGAATCAACACAACAAAACGAAATATCCCGTGAACATCAGCAACCCGCCTCTCACTTTAACTTTTGTCGATCAGGCTGCAAGAGTTTATTTTAATCTGAGAACGAAGTTCCTCACAGCTCCTGTAGGTGAAACACCACATATCGTGTGAACTGCAGGCGAGTCGATGTTCGAAAAGTGAGGCAGCAACACGGGAAAGCTTTTAGCGTCTAGCTCAGGGCGAGACCGCCACCGAAGGAAAAACTGTGTACGCCTAGCGTACATTCGGGCTTTCGTCATCTGTGCTGCAAGAAATGATAATTGTGAATTAAGAAACAACGCATGAAGAAAGACAGAAATTGGAGAAGCAACGTCTTTTCTCGTTCGCGTATAAATTGAATATGCTGATATTTCGCAACACTCGAAGTCACATTGCTTCACACGAAGTAGAGTCTACAGCTTGCTGTACTCGTTGCCTGCCATCGAATACTTGATATAAGTGAAAGAATGCTGAATTCAGCATTGGTGTGAAAAAGTTTCAACTTTTCTATATTTATTACTAAACGGGAACCAATGCATTTGCTTAAAATAGTTGCTATCATTGCTTAATGTCATTCGGATGTTAACTTGAGTGTCGGAATCGCTCGACTCATGCATGCTTGGTTACTTTGCGGTGTCGGTTTGTGCTTCGAGCGTTATGAAACGGGAAGAGTGTGTAGTTGGAATAACGAACACGCTCTGCTAATTTGTTGCCTTGATGTCGTTTTTGAAGGCGTTTCATTTCGAGTTATTTTAAACGCTTGCCCTGTTTATGATTGCTACTACCTGTAAGACAATATAGATTGTACTTCGATGCATTCTGATATGAATGTTATTTTTTTAATAATGACTGCTGTGGTGTCGTTAGAGTGCATGGCTGTTGGCCCGAGGGTAATGGGTCTGATGCTGGCCGTGATGATCTTTTTTTTCAGTAGAGGCGAAAGAGGCACACCACCCCCCTTATGAAGTGTTTTCTTCGGTCCTTCACAGCAAACAAAGTAAGTATCGCAACATGTAGATTTATCAGCCAACAACACAGGGATAAATTATGCACACCGCTTGCATTTCAAAATGCGGCACATGTGAATTCGCAGACATTTTCAAAATTAAGTTTGCCAATATTACTTTTTGAGTGAAGAATTCGTGTTGTAGAATAAAACACATCAACGAAGCTGATATCACTACAACTATCACCTGGCTTTTCGACAAGTACTCTCCTACTGCAGCAGAGGCGTACGTAGACGCTTACGCTGACGGTTAAGAGGGGGAAGTAGACACATACGAGTGAAAAATATGCTTTCAATGATATTTATTGCCACACTATTATACACTCATAAAAACTGTGACGCTCTCTGCACTTGTGGTGAAAATGAAACCAAAACCTAATGAACAACAGCAAGTTTTTTTTGATGAACGCGTATATACATTGGATTAAATTTCTAGTAAAAACTAACATTTTTGGGACAGCATATATGAGAAAAAATAATAAACTTGTTTATTGGTCGGCTTAACTTCTTAAATTGACTAAATCTATATATACTCCGCAGTAAATGCCTTCATTTATCCTCCCATTGTGTTGTGAATTGGCCATCTGGGTTTCTATAACGATCACTACCATCTCAGAGTGCTCGGACGTCTTGCTAGTTGCCTTCATATAAATGTGGCTGCCATGGCCGAAGTCAAGCGTGCGTCTTTCGCACATGCATCCAACCATCCCCTTTGTGGGAGAAGGCGTGGCAAATGAAATAAGTATAATAACCAAGTAAACATAAAAATTTCTCAAATCAATTGCATAGCTCTTGGTTCAATACTTTCCTCCTTCTTCAACATCAGTATGGAGAGTTTTTTCTGCTGTTTCTCTTTTTTATGAAACTGAAACTCATAGCCTTGGCCTGGTATGCGATTCTTCGCTATAACTGCTTCCGTGCACTCAGAATCCTTCGGGATGCGGTGAATTGCCTTATACCAGGAAAAGCTTTCCTGGTGAATGAATGGTTCGCTGTACGCCAAACATTTTACCCCCCCCCCCCTTTTTCTAAGTGCTCATACTAAGACACTTCTTTAAAAAATTTCAACATTCAATGTTCTGCAGGTTCACTGTTTTGCATCGTGAACGTCTTTAAAAGCAATCGGAGCGAATTTTTATGAAGAAAAATGGGGTGAAAAGGGTTCTCGACTGGATAAGCGCTAGGCTGTGTTCAAGCCTCACTGAAAAAAAAAAACACATTCTCTTGTTTTGCCCTCTCGCATAGCATAATCAAGAAAGGGCGTATTTTTTTCCATGGTAGCCACTGTATTGAATGAATAATTGATTATTATCACTGGATATAGCATGGTCTTACAAAACAAAACAGCGCCTTTTTTGTTTTTGCAAAGTTGCATTGAGGACAGCAATACTTTTCAACTCTTTATTTGCGCGAAGGCAGACTTTCTATGCGCGAAAGCTGATTTATATATTCAGGATGAGATTCAGATTTTTCATTTTTTATTACCCCAAAAAAAGTGAAAAGCTGAAAGTATAGCAATGCCTGACGGAAAACCTTTGTACCGTTTTTACGAAATTAGTGAAGATCAAATACACAAAAAGTGTTTGTAGCCTACCATTTTTTCGTTTCAATGTAGAACGAAAAAGACACACAAAAACACATTTAGCGACCAAACTCAAGTATTTATTAAAGTGTTCTTGAAAGGAACGTGTTTCTTAATTGGGCAACCTGAATATGAGTACGTTATTTAATAATATCCATTTAGTTGTTATTTAAAAAGGTGTGAACTAAGGTTGAAGTCCAAAATTCTTCCAAATCTGTTGAAAAAAGACATGGCTTGATATTACATAGATTGCTTACCACATTTAGTTCATGTTAATGACATGTGTCACTTTTGTGCTCTTAAGCAGTGCGTTGATTATTTTTTTGCTGTTAGCAATATATAATGTTTCACAATATAATAATTAAAATATTTTGATTTAGAATATTTCATCAGCCCTTAACAAATCATGCTTTAAAAATCATTGTTTTATTCTTAAATCTTGTGGATTCGAAGCAGCGTAGTTTAAATGTTTCTTTATTACTTTTGATGTATTATATTTTCCTTGGGATGTCGTCCCCCATACCGAATTTCTGCAGCATATCTTCGAGTAAAATTTAGCATAATACATTCTTTACATCAGCCTAACAGGGATAAAAGTAGTTGCTCAGTGTAAATATCCCTATGATTTTGCAAAGTCCACTGCTAAGTTATCGACATGTGCATTCCAGGATAGGTACTCTTAAAGTGATAAATCTAGACAGTTTTGCGTAGCGACTCTATCATTACACTCCCCTTCAAATGTAACGCTCAACTCCGTATTTATCACGCACGCAGTGTTTTCGGCGTGTAACTGCAATATAATTTCCCCTAATTGTCGTGATAAGGCTGATAAATGATAGTTAACATTTGAATCGAGTATATTTAGCTCTTCAAATTGAAAGAATACGCTTGTGTTGTCCACAACCGTGATTATTTCAGGGGAATCCCGGTTATTTACTAGATAATTTACATAAAGCAGGTATAGAAGGGGGCCTAAAATATTCCTGCGCGACACCTTGGGCTAAGGTTAGCTTGAAAGAAGTGAAGTTGTTCGCCTTGACTACTTGAAAACAATTTTTTAGGTAACTGTCAATCAGGTTTATTGTCATTCCACGTATGCCATACCTGGAGAGTTCGGTAAACAGTATGTGACGATGCACATTGTCAAACGTGTTTTCATAGTTTAAACACAAACCGAGCCGACATTTTTTTGTTTTCAGAATAAGTTAATGCTTTATCCTTGATAAATGTGAGTGCCTGTTCAGTTCATTTGTTCTCTTGAAAGAGATATTGGCTCTTCGTTCGTATGTTGTGTCTAATTAGGAAATATATCAGCGTAATAAGAAACTTACCTTCAAACACATGATAGGGTGGGTAGAGGCAACGCAGGGTGATCATTTGTAAGCATATCCTGTATACCGCTTTTATATGTGGTTATAACTCTTGCTTGTGGAAAGACACCTGGGGTTTACTTTCAAGATTTGTCCGCAATGTGCTCGATGAAACACCAATTCGATTAATACAGAAGTTTGCGGAAATTTTTTAAATTGAGCTAAAGTCGCCAAACTAGAAGTGCCCTGAGATGTAACGTTTCTGAAATGTGGTTTCACAACTGTAAATTTTCCAAGCAATTTATTGTTTGGTATGGTCACATACAAGCAACTACAAAAAATACAAACACTCCGTCTTTTCAAGGAATCAGTCGTGCCTTATGCGGTGCCTGCTGGCAAACTGTGATGATTTAGTGAACATGAACAAGAAAAGGCTAACTAAGAGGCTAACTGGTAATCTTGTGAAAATGTTGAAAATAAATGCTCAGCAAGCAAATACAGCAAAGTCATCAGTTATAAAACTTTACAGCGGGTTGCCTTGATTTCTACGCTTTTGTGAGCATGTGTCAAGCAACTCCGCAAGTGAGTTGGGAGCCTAACGTAGTGACTCCCTTATTGAACAGCCGGCTTTTCATCGTCTTTCAAAGCGCGCACGCCGTCACAAAGCTGCTCATTTGCCGGTACGTTGCAGTCCCTGAACGAGCATGAGTTCACCTCTGATGACGCAGACGAGTTCGACTCGATAAGATGCTTATAGTCACGACCCTGTTGCACCAAGCGATGAAGACGAGCAGGAGCCCGCGAACGACTGGTCTTTTTCACTGAGGCTTCCAGATATCAATCCTATAATTGAAGCCGAGCTAGTAGCTATTATTTTAGCTCTTGAAAAATTCCTACGACTGTGACCAGTGCAACCATCCTAACAGACTCCCTTTCGGTGTGTGCAGCTCTTACAACCTCAGAACAATCTCGTGCCCTAGCAGCCTTCCACACATTAGCCCCACCGCATTTAAAACTCCTGAAATTAGTGTGGGTTCCAGGTCACTGCGGATTACAATTATGCTTTGGCCTGAGCATCACTTGATTGACCAGTAACTTCAGTATTTCCCGAGTTAGAATACTTATCAGGGTTAGATATAGGGAACTCGCTATTTTTACAGGTAGTTTAAAAAATATCACACAATGAACAGATTATCAGCACCTCAAATTTCCATGGAAAGCCCAGTGGAGTCCGTCAAAAAAAACTTGAAATTATCATCTCCAGATTCCTGTGCCGTGTCCCCCCAATAAATTTTTATTTACACAGATCTGGTCTGACACCTTCCCCCTTTGTCCGTTTTGCGAAGAATCAGGAACTATTGAACATTATTTTGGCTCATGTCGGAACTATGGAGTAATCAGAAAAAGACTCCTAGATATTCCATTTGCGAAGCTAGGTTTAGGTTTGACCACAGAAAATGTTCTAAATTTGGTGCCGCTGTTTTGGGAAATTGCCACAGAGATGCATTTGATGCGGTGTGTAATTCTATTGATGACTCTAAACTTTTTTTCAACATAAAGCCCACGTTAAAAGATAATAAATCATTGCGGGTCGAGAAGTAATATTTAAGCCCGGATAAATCCGTGACATACCAAGTTATTCGGATTTGGCAAAACCAGCTGTCTGGTCGGCTCTTAAAATCAAGGTACAGCTATTAGTGTCTACTTCCTTGTTGATTTTTTCGCACTATCTGAATCTCTGATTTCTTTCTTTTTTTAATATACTGGCTTCATTGTACGACCCCCCCCCCCCTTTTTTTGTTGTAAGCAATAGTGCAAATATCGTCCATATGAGACTATATGTTCTCTTGGCCAATCCCCCAGAGTGGGTATGAGCCATGGATTAGAGGATACAAACAAACGAACGTGCCAGCCAGGCCATCCAAGTTAGAAACACTGGGACGTGAACAGCGCGTGTGACGCACAGAGACAAATAACCAACGACCACTAGCGCTTACTTATGACTGAAATTTACTAACAAAAACATTAAAAAGCGAAAACAAGATAGCGCACGTCAGTACCGCTTGTTTGCGAATAACGGCTGACTTGAAAAGGCAACCAAGTGAAAAAAAGCCAAATTCACAAAAAAAAACGCTAAAAGTTTGACTGACTGATTGATTTATATGTGGGGTTTAACGTCCAAAAAACATCGTATAATTGAAACACGAAAAGCTTTCCCTGTTACATTGGTTAATGTGTTTTCGCGTTTTCTTGCGATTCTTACTGTTTTTCTTTGTCTCTCGGTTGCCTTTTGAATTCTTCCGTCATGTGCAAATGAGTATGTTTTCATACACTATCCCCTTTACGGTTTTCAGTATTTGCGTTAGTAAATTTCAGTTTGAATTCAGCGCAAGTCGTCGTTGGTTCCTGGTTCAGATGCCTCTCACATGGTGTAACGTCCAACGGAAGAAGTAGATTGATGAATGCTACGGTGTATGTAATGTTCGCTTTTTCATCAGATTCGTTGAGGCTAAAATGCAGTGATTGCGGCTGAATCAAGGCATTGTAGTTTTCACTGTGCGTTCGTTGGTTGGTGTTCGAAGATTGCACACTTCGTTTTTTTTTTTCGCGGGACGAAACATTGCATTTCTTGAATTTTTCGCCCACTTTATATTTCTGTGCATACGGCATGTAGAGTCACGTTCACATTACTACAATCCATATACAGGTTAAATGGAGAGCACTAAACATTCGAAAGGAACCCTGATTTAGCCACATCTCATCTAGATGGCACCTCCTTCTTATGCTCTTCCCGTTCTCCGATTCTTTTTTTCGTGCACAACTAGCTATGTGAAGTGTGGGGCATAGGCCGTTGCCTTGAACAGCGAAATTTCAGCATATTTACGAAGCCCCGCTTGAATGAAAGACAGCGGTATTCCAGTCGTTTAATATCGGCTTCAATAAATGTAGCCCATCTCATCCGCAGGTTTCGGGATCAAATCCCAGCTGTGGTGGCTGCATTTTCGATGGAGGCGAAAATGATGTAGGCCCGTGTGCTCAAATTTGGGTGCAGGTTGAAGAACCCTAGAGGTTGAATTTCCAGAGCCCTTCACTGTGACGTCTCTCCTAATCATATGGTGATTTTGGGGCGTTAAACCCCTGATATCAATCTATAAAAGTAGCACACTCATGCCTGTAAAGTAACATTCTAACAGTATTTAACTCATGCAAATGGCTTCCAAAAGGGCCGCACGAACGGTGGTGCAAGTAATACTTTTTTATAGCACGCTTTCGCGAGCAAGACTTATTATTGTAAGAGCGCTTGTGAAAGAAGACATTTCATTCGCGAAACTAACAGCAAAATGTACACGAATATATTATACGATACATGATGGCATCATAAATTTTTACAAATGTTTGTGAGCAACTGTAAATAGGAGGCAACAAAACATCGTTTCAATATTCCCCGAGCTGCACTGTAGTTACGACTGACGAATGTAGCAGCGTACGTACTTTATGAGGTTGCTTCCGTACCTTACTGAGCTCGTACTGTTTGCAGCGTGGACCCGCGCGAAGAAGGTGCTCTGGACGTTCTAATAGAAACAGTGAAGTGTATGGACTAGGAAAACGCAATACACGCTCTCCAATGGAGTGAGTGTCGGTAGGGTCTGTTGACGTGGCAGTCCATAAATGTTGCTCCGTCACTGTGCAACAGATGGTGTGATGCAAGTATGGCGCTACGCATGGAATTCGCTGTGTTCTTATGTGGACTCAGTTTAAGCATAGCATTGCTATTATACAATAAACTCTAGTGGACTAAAACTTTGACAGTTTTTAAATGAAATACAGCCTTTTTATTGACTCCAATGAATGAAAAACAGAAAAGAAAACAGTCGCTCGATTTATTGAAAGTTTTATTCACAATAATGAAATTTTACCTTCCTTCTCTGACCTAAGCCTTCAATGATTATTACAGTGTCGTTGTACAATGTGTTTTACTTGTAAGTGCAAGCATGAAAAGCAAAAGTTAAACATCCACCCCCGACCAGTCGTTCAGCGTGGAGGTAAGCATGCATGCTTCAGTGAAAGACCAAACCCAGCGGAAGAGGTAGGTGTGGCCTGTCTTCTGTTATTCCTTTTATTTGCGATCAATATTTTTAGCGTTTATGAACACTTTGGGTATATGAAGCCACAGCGTAGTCTGCTGTTTATTCATAGTGCCTTACATTTTGAAATGCTAGCACCGGGTGTGAGTCCTTGCTATACAGCAGGCCTAAATTTAGTACCATTTGCGCAGCTTATGCAAATATAGTGTTTCCGAGCACTTATAGACCCATCTGCGTTGTAGCGTGCCCCAGCATAATAAATCCCGACGTTGTGTTCTCGCCACTCCTTTCATATTTAGGCCAGCCATACCGACAACAACCATTCACTTCACTTTGACAACCGTCTGGATTGCTTACAATGCTAAGCTTCACAGGTCGCGGGTTTGGCAATAGTTGCTTCGGTTGCATTTCAGTGAAGGGTAGGGGTATAGCAAAAAAGCTTATTTGGAGGCGCGACGGGGGGCGAGATGGTTCAGCCGTACTTTATTCATGTTCGTACATGCGTTTCAGTGTGTGTGTGTGTGTGTGTGTGTGTGTGTGTGTGTGTGTGTGTGTGTGTGCGTGTGGTGTGTGTGTGTGTGTGTGTGTGTGTGTAAGCAAAACTGAAAAACTTAAAGAATTTTGACCCCTGCCCTCCTCCTACGGCCCTGGCGAAGGCGTAATTCTTGAGGCCCGGGTGCTGTGTGATGTCACTGCATAGGCCGGTAAACTCCCTCATGAGTCGATTCACGTCAGATCCAGATTGAACTGGGAATCAGAGTCTGAGTGAGACCACATGAGTAATAGCGGAGTAATAATGAGTGTGGTTAGCTGGAATAAATTTCAGTGAGTCAGAGCCTGAGTGAGTATGCTTGAGGAAAATATTTGTCAATGTGAGTAAGAAGAGCAAAATATATTTCATCATAGCGTCTAAGACGGCTCAACATTTTCGTGCAGACCTTCTCTGGTAACGACTGATTTACTTTATTACTATCAGAATTGACTCGCGTTTGTACTCTCGTATGCAAGCACGTACTTCAGCGGACTTGTGTTCATACAACTCTACATTTAACAATCAGAAGCGTGCCCAACGAATGCATCAGGTGCATCTACCTCCCCCAGAAAATGTTTTCACGAGAAATCTGAATGAAAATATCCCGTGAGTCATGTCTTAATTCCTATCGAAATTCTCTTCTAAATTCCAACCACTAATAACTCGTATTTCAATGTACGCGACTAAAATCTCCCAAAGAAGCACTGATTATTCCAGATCCTATGGTTAAATTACATTGTCAATGCCGTTTAAAAAGTCAAACGTATTACCGGCATCAAATGAAACGTGAACAGCGAAGCTTTTGGTCTTAGCAATAGCAACGGTATGGTGCGCTCCATCCAGCCATCGGTACTTACAGCTGCGCACAACCAGTTAGGCAGCACGGCCTGCACACTCTTTTTAAAATGCAATATATATATATATATATATATATATATATATATATATATATATATATATATATATATATATATATATATGCAACGTGGTTTATTTGGACGTTACGGCCTAGGGTCTGGCCTTAATCAGAATTAAGGGTACCGTTTGTTGGTGCTCAGCTTTATACAATCTTAAATCAGAGGGTGGAAGAGAGAAAGAGAGAAAATAAACGAAAGGAAGAAAAGAACATTTTCCTATATATACATATATATATATATATATATATATATATATATATATATATATATATATATATACTTGCGTTGATGTTGTCATGATTACGGGGGCGCATGCGCGTCAACTGCTTCTGGTTATCTCACATATACTTTATTTTTATTTTTTTGCTTTGGTTCAGAATTTCAGGACTAGATCAGCAGTGAAAATGTTGCACTGGAGGGGAAGCACACAGTGATGCCACGCCGGATGTGCGTAGCAGATCTCTTTGGGGTGGTCACTGGAGGGCGCACATTGTAACTCCTGTAACACTCGCGGCACGCGCTCTACAGTTCGTGTTTCATTGATGATATGTGGGGTTTAACGTCCCAAAACCACTCTATGATTATGAGAGACGCCGTAGTGGAGGGCTCCGGAAATTTAGACCACCTGGGGTTCTTTAACGTGCACCCAAATCTGAGCACACGGGCCTACAACATTTCCGCCTCCATTCGTGTTTCATTCGACGATGATTTTAAGCTAATGGGCTCATGTGTCCACTTATGCAGACTCTTTCAGATTCAGATAGAGCCATGAATCTGAGTCTGATTTTGTCCGAGGAAGTATGTTGTGATGAGTTTGAGTCCGAGTGACTTTGCATGAGGAAAGTTTTGTTGAGTGTGAGTCCCATTGAGTTATGCGCGGGTATTTACAGTGTGCGCGTGTATTTACACATAAAAATAACATCACAAAAAGAAATTACATAGAACATGTTCAAAATGCCAGTCACAACATAGCGAGAAAATATTAAGAAAGTATGAACACATAGATACTTATGCAACGTGAGAACTTCTGGCCTTGGTGACTCCCTCACTGGCAATTCCCTTTCTACCACGTTTTACTGTCACCTAGAATCACAGCATAGCCACCCGCTTGCTAAGATGCATCACCATTGCCTCTGTGCAAGACCTCGGAACCGGCACTGTGACCTCACGGTCGACTCGAGAGCTTGTTTGCCATCTCATGTATATACTCACCTGCTGACATAGTGCGAGTTCAGAAGATGCAGAACTCGGGACTTCTCTCTTTCTTGTTGGTGCTGCCCGTACTCATGCTCGTTAATCGTTAACGCGCGTATAGCTGAGGAGCAGAGGAAGAAGGGTGCTGCTACACTGGAACATGAACACCAACATACTTATTTAGTAGTCCAAGCGCACGCACCGCTCACGCCCCCGCTGACTTCCGAGACGTCAGCATGTTTTCAATTACCCGGGAAAGCGCTCCACCATGGCATTTGCTGGAGTATGATATGCTGTTATGCATTGCTGGTGCATTCCAAAAGCCGTGAGGGGTGGTTGAAAAATGCTGATTCAACTAGTCTGCTTCACTCGGTAACCACCTTTTCTGGAGCTCCAAATCGACTAACCTAAATGTTAACGGAAGGTTGGCGATGGTATCGGCTCTTATATCGCTGATTAGTGCTGCTTCTGGCCACCTGGTGAACCTGTTGACGATTGTAACAAGGTAAACAATGCCCTCTAGAAAGACGAAAAGGTGCGACGATGTCTACGTATTTCTTGACCAAACGGTCGCCGAGAGATGTAAATTTTTTGAAAAGGACTTGTATTTTGCATCGTAGGCAAGGCAGGCATGCCCGAGCCCAATTTCAGAGATCAGTGTTCATTCTTGGCCACAAATAGCGTTCACTGCGAAGTTTCAGCGTTGCTCTAGTACCAGGATGGGAAAAGTAATGAAAGTGCTCGAATATTCCTCGCTTTAGTGAGAGTGGTACAAAGGCCCTGGCGAGCCAGTCGACATGTCGGACGCAACAGCTGGTGTGGCGCCTGTTAAAGGCAGATTTTAGGGGCGAAGCTCCTTAAGCCGTAGGTCGAGCGTCTCTGATGTATGTAGTTATAGTAGTATTAGTAGTAGTGGTAGTAGTAGTAGTAGTAGTAGTAGTAGTAGTAGTAGTAGTAGTAGTAGTAGTAGTTGTAGTAGGTAGCTACCTCTCGATCAGTCCTTGGAAAGTCCGCTAGATGACAGTGCTTGTATGCTGATAAATGTATGGTGAGAAGTTGTGGAATGATGATACCTGTATTGTTGACTAGATGGACGGACGGAGGAATGGACTCACGACCACATGCACTGACGGACAGACTGACAGCAGATAGACGGACGGGTGGATGGACAGACAAACAGGCGAACAAACGGACGCACGGGCAAATGAATAGACGGACGCACGGATAGACGCACGGATAGACGCACGGACGGACGGAAAAAAGAGCAAACAGAAAAATAGAATCATGGACGAACTGGCGGACGCTTCGTCCGCCAGTTTGTCATTATTCAATCTGCAGATATGATGTGAATTATTTTTAACTGCAATCTCACCAATGTACGTATGCTGCGAATTTCTTTATCTTTCATCTGCGCTGATGAAAGCTGTTGTCTGCCACCTAGGCGCGTTTTATTCCTTCGTCTTGGTTCAGTGCATCGGCCGGAATATTCATCGCACCTTTCACGTGCTCAACCTGCATTGAAACCTCTGCAAGGTAAGCTAACTGAGTAGTTTCTAGTGGTCAGTAGTTCATTACTCCTGAGTTCAACGCAACATTCAGTGTCTTGTGGTCGGTGAACAAGGTGAAACGACGTCCTACGACAAAACAGCGAAAGTGCTTTACGGAGAGGCAACAAGCAAGACGTTCAATGACCAAAAACACTGTTCTGCGTCTCGGGTACGGATAGCTTTTTCGAGAAGAATCAAAGAAGTTTCCGATAGCAGTTAATGTACTGCTAAATAACTCTTCTTAGACCCAGACCGGAAGCTCCACTGGTGGGGGCATCTTTCATTAAATGCGTTATGAGCGTTACTTCAGCCAATCGTTCTTTTTGTCACAGGTAGCTTGTTCCGTGACGTCTGTCCAAGATGGCGTTAATGCCACCATGTTCGCGTAAACCAGAAGGCCTTCCAGCGCTTTAAGTGTATTAACACAAGAAAGTATGAAATGCCCGTAGATATTGACTAAACCGAGAGAACGTAGTTGTTGAATTCAGTTTGGACGAGGGTAATTTACAGTGGCTTAAACCTTGGCAGAATGAGGCTTAATGTCATCACTGTTTGCAATATTTCCAAGAATTGCCAGGGCTGCTTAAACAAATTGGCATTTCTCCGAAGATAATTAAGATAATTGTTGTGTCGGAGGGCAGCGTCAGAATGATGGCAAGGGGACCAACGACTGGACGTGGAATTTGGCACGCACCGACAATCGGCCCACCGACACAAGCGAGTGAAACGTTCTCCGCGGAAGCCCAACAAGGACTCGGCTGACCAGCAGCCGTTTATTAAAAGTACACCACGTAGCGACGTGTAAGCACGTAATTGGCTACGGACAATCATGTGTGCTTGTCTGCATTGACATCTTTATGTAAAACGAACAACAACACAACATCAGTGCGCATCCTTCTCAAGCATGGCTCCACAACACCACATCATCCCCCCTGTCGATGTAAACAGTCATCATAGTTCCGTGAGTGTCCACACATCCAACTAACTTCACACCAATGGCGAGATAAACGATCTGTCCGCACATCCATGAGTGGCGCCACAGCACACAAGGTCATTCCACAACACACAAGATTTTTTTAGATGCGGAAGCATCTTATACTCGCGCCTTGTAGTGCGCCGTCCGCGCCGTCCGCACCGCTTCTCGAACATTCGACAGCTGACGCGCGCGCATGCGCCGTCGCGCCGTCGCCCACCATCTGTGCCGCGCGCGCTTCTCCTTCGAGAACATTCGACAGCTGACAGCGCATGCGCCGTCGCGCCGTCGCCATCTGTGCCGCGCGCGCGCTTCTCCTTCGAGAACACTCGACAGCTGACAGCGCATGCGCCGTCGCGCTGTATATATACTCAAGGTCGGCGCTCGCTCGCTCAGTTGCAGCTCGTCCGTTGGTTTGTACGGCGCGTCGACGTCCGAAGTCTCCGTGAAATGAATGCCAAGGAATCCACAAACAGAATGATCGACGTCCCTTCGACCAGCGCCGGCCAAACTGTTGGCGGAACCGCTTCCGCATCCTCCTCAGTGTTCCCCCGAGGGAAGCTGTGGGCAATTTTTTTATTCCGAGGAATGTAAAGGAATGAAATTGCGGAAAATACTGATTCCCCGGAATAGAATTAGAAACGCATGCAGGCGCCCATTCCGCAACACTGTTCGGTAGCGAACCGGTGGAAACTACTAGAGCATTGTGTTCCATGGTGCGTATATTTACCACTGCCACAGAAAAGCAGAAAAAGAAAGTTGCTGCTACATCGGAAGATCAAAACAATTTGACTTATTTATGACCTGAATGGGATTGCTGCCCCGGCACGTCAGCACGGGACAAGGACAATGCAAACACGCAATGCAGTTATGTGAGTAATCACTACAGATAAACATGACATTAACAATGTATAGCACGAGTGTCATCGCTTAACGGGGCACTTTTTATAAATATATTGCTAATATTGGAGTTTTATAAGTACTATAAAAAGAGCTAACATTCGAACTATCATCAATGTCTTGGCTTCCGCTACTGCCACTTTTTATAGGAGCTGCTTCCTTGCACAGCAGAAATAAAATGTACCAACCAGCCAACTTCAAGACGCTAGTATAGTAATAAGAATATGTGGGGTTTAATGTTTCAAAACCACGATATGATTATTACAGACGCCGTAAGGGGGCCTACTACGATTCCAACCTCCCGGGGTCCTGCAAGGTGTACCTAAGTATAGGTACACGGGCCTACAGTAGGTTCGCCTATATCGAAAACACAGCCGCTGCCACCGGGATTCAATCCCGTGACCTATACGGATCAGCATTTGAGAGCGATAACTGCTAGACCACTGCGGCGGTTCCATTGCCTACAATTGTACACTGCAGCTCAATGTCCCAGTGGGAACAGGAGCGCCGGGCCTCAATATGTTTTAGCCGGAGTAATAGCTGATAATCCTGTTTAAATATACTGTGCCAGTCCATTTATTTCGCTTTTGTCGCGTACGATTGAAATGGGCGCTAAGGAAAGCTTTATGAGCATTAGGCACCATTATTACATCAGGTTCGGAAGCAGCTTTTGTGGATTTTTCGCTGGGACCTAGAAACAGATTATTCTGGCTTTTTCGAACACGAATGGCAAAGAAGGACAAAACAAAATAAATACTTGCTCTTCTCCACCACGTACAGTGCAACAGTTGCACATATACGCAACACATCTCTTACTCCCTTGGCTTACTGAGAAATAAATTATTCTAAGGCTCCCGAAATGGCCGCCAAGTATTGGCATATTTCCTGGTTGCCATCTACGCACACTACCTATTTCCAGAAGTATGAAAGGTAGGGGCTCCAAGAACCCGGTTTCTTTCTGCCCGACCGTGGGGAGCACACAAAGGAGAAAGCTTCTTAAAATTCCATATGAGGGCACGTAGGGCATTTTGTGAGCGAGCGTATCGATCCCTCGGTCCTTTTCCTGGGAGTGACTCGGCCGCGCGTGGCATGCGCCCCGCTCTACACATAACATTTGATGATTCTTCCTTTGTGCGCTCACTGGTGCACTGCTACACGATCAACAGTAGCCTCGCTCTTCAAGCCTGGTGAGTACTTCACATTGCCATTCAGTATTCACAGTCATGGTATGAGATCCATTTCACTGAGTGGATTTTTTTTTTCTATGCATGGCTGCCTCGTTGTTTTTCCTCCTCTTGCTCAGAATGTCGTGTAACAGGGAAAACTCTTCGAAAGGCACGCTTGTTCCCACGTTCGATCTCTAGTCCACAAGTGCACAGCAGCCTTGGGCAGCTTTTGATATAAAGTAAAACAAATGTGGCTGATTCTTCTTTCTAGAAGTTTTTAACACATGACAGTACAATGTACTTTCGCAAAGGCACTTTGAGGAGTTATTCTGTATTGTTTCGCATAAGATAAAGGAGCGAACGATAAAGCAACGAACTGCAAACTCACGGGAAGACGACATGCAGCTCGAAACTTGAAGCACACCCCTCATGAATAAATCAAGCACCAAAATAGCATACGCAGGATGAGCGCAGACTAAGTACTGTGACTGCTCAAAAGTGATCAAGAGTATCAAGATCCAATAAGTGGTTCTATAGGACCTTGTCCCTGGAACATTGACAAAGCAACCTTTTTCACCGGCAGGTGGAAACAGTAAAAGTGATAGCATCATAAAATAATTTTGTTGTTTCTTTAAAAGTACTGCCGTCTCAGTTTTGAGACATAGCATGTGTAAATAGGAATGTTCAGCACCTTGAAAATGCAATTTAAAAAAATACATCTTTACGCTTGTTTTGCAGTACCGATCAAGTTCACTTCGAAAAGGCACGTTCTGCAGAAAAGAAAGAAAAACATAAAAAAAACAAAAACAATTCTGAATTGTTCTAACAGGACCTTTATTTAGAGGATTAAATCAGCAGGTACGGTGTGGCAAAGATGGTATGAAGAATATGTGTTCTAAAACGATAGTGAAATATCTTATAATGTAGGAGGATGACACGATTGCAAGTGCGCAGATGTTCTAGAAGCACCACAGAGATAACACATGCGTATGCGAAGTAGGCTAGAAACACTGTTCATAGCGACTAAATATAGGCAGTATTGCTAAAAAGAGTCAGATTCTAATTTAAGTATGTAACGTTTGTGATGTCGACATTTGTGCAAGAGGAGTAGCCGGCGCCACGCTTTTGCACCAACCTCTCCTATATACAATTAAAAAAAAGGGCAACCAAAAAACGAACGCAGTTTCGAGTCTGACCAAAGTCTTATGCGCTGTCGTGCAGTCAGTGTTCTGTTATCGATCTGCTTAACATGCATCGAGGCACAAACGTTTACGAGAAGCTTGCTCCCGATTATTTTGACATGCGTGTACCATTTTTAGTTGCTGTGAGAGCTACACCAATGTACTTAATCACATAACAATGACTAGACCTAAACCGCTACGAGTATATGTAAAATAAGGAGGCTGTTGCTTATTTAAAAGAGTCATGTCTATCGTCTTTTTGAAGTTAGCCACGTTGAACTCTCGTCACAACACGACGAAAAAAAACACTATTCAGTGCATCCTAATCGTGAATTTTGTATACGCTTCTAGAGATTACGCAGTCATTCGCATGCATTCTAACTTTGAGTTCAGTACAACCAATAATTTCTTCTTTGTTCTTTATATATATATTAAACAAAAGTGGACCAAGCGCCAAACATTGATGCCCCGCGCAGATTCAAATCGAAATCAGATGACTTCCATGGTCAAACTTAACAAAAAATGAATGCAACATTAAGTATTCTGTTACGCCATCGACCTGTTTGTTGTCTACGTCAAATTTATCAAAAAGCTTGAAATTTAATGTGGCAAACGATGTCAAAGGCCCTCGAATATGGCAGCAAGATGTGTTCTGTCCTTAACGGAAGAAGCAATATCGTGCGTAAATTGAAGCAATTGTGCAGCAACATAATAGCAATTGCAAAAGCCGTGCTGTGATCGTGAGAGTAATCTGTGTGCATTTCGGTATTCTACAATGTATCGATTATTGACAGGCTCCAAACGTTTAGAGCTAATAGAAAGCAAGACTATTGAACTACAATTTTTTCGTATTTGCTTGTTTCCATGCCTAAGTACGTGCGCGATGTTCACTAATTACCACAGCTGGGAAAATGGTCAAGAAATTATTTTTTTCTAATACAGCTTCATAGTCAGCACACCATTCTGAAGACCATATAGTGTTACTTGCTTCGGTGAGTTGGTAGCTATTCATTGTTACGTAATTGCGTACAAATTAAAAGACGAACAGTTGGGACGAAGGACTAGACAAACACAAGCGCAAACATTCAGCGGAGTTTATTCGATGAACGCGTTGGGATTTTCTTCAGTCGCATTTCATTTCTACAAAAACTAACATTAGAAAAAAGGACTTACAAAATTTTTAAAATTTGAATTCCAATGACCAGCCATGCCGAGGAAACACTAACCTGTCGCACATCTCGCATTACAGATTCAGATATACTTTTTCTTTCTGCGCAAGTTCCAAAGAAGCCTTGCTGACGCAGTCATCTCCCAGTCGAATAATCTCGGACGCCTGAATGATTTCACGCGTCATCTGATTAGAGTGCCTAGCGAACGCCTTGATTTCACGCTGGTCACTAGAAACATTTTGGCAACGCTGCCTAGGCGACAATCATTAGGAAACATCAATATTGATTGTAGGGTTACGTAATCGAGAGGATCCGAACTGAAAACTAGGTGGAACAGGTAGTTTGCTGCACAAAGAGAATTAAGGAGTGATGCCATTATTGGTAGAACGAACATATTTGAAGTAATTATTACGGGCATTTGCTACAAATTTTGCACCTGAGATGAATTGGCCATCCAGAATAGCGATGATGGTGTAGATGACACAGAACAAACAACCCTCTAGAACCTGGACAAATTTTCTTCATAAATATAGTGAATTCATTGCAAACGCCGTTGTTTATCCCCTTTCATTGTAGTTACTAATTTACTTTTCAATTCATTAAATGAAGAAGCATTATCATTACAATTCGAGTGAGGATTCTTACGTAAGCACTTTATGCGTATAGTGAGATTAATTATATATTTATGGTACTCTGGGGGTCTTAGGTTCCATTTATTATACTTTCGAGGCAAATATTTTGACAGGAATTATCACGAAATCTCACAAAACTTTAGAAGAAGAACATCCACAATCCCAAATTTGCCAGAACATTCAAGTTCCCTGAAGGATGAGGCCAAAGTGTTCAGTACGGAAGTGGCATCAACTTCAAGAAAGTTCAAAAGGCATTTGATCAAACGGGTTCGAAAATACGCTGAGTATATTTAGTTTATTTATTTATACAAGTACTTGCAGCACCACGATTGCAATATTTCAGAAAGACAATTCAGGAAAAAATAGGTACAATAGCAAAATATATTCAAAATCACTGCAAACGCGAAAATATAAGCTAATGGTATAGCGGTGGACACTGAGTAGAAAAGAGACAACACATACGAACGAAGGAGTGGTCTTGAAGGAAAACCCAATTACATATAGAAAGGAAACAAAAAATGTATCAGCAATTTCAAGGAGACAGCTAATTTAAAGCTCACGGGAGATCTGCATGCCAAAACGATTGCAATTGGGATAATGTTGGACAATGAGATATACCCATTGGAAGCCTGCTCCAATGTGCGAGTAATACAAGAACGTTGAAACACATTCGTGCAGCCGCGCATTTACAGAATCTTACAAGCATGGTCACTACGCATATAAATGAAGTTGTCTTGCCTGGCGTGTCGCCTAGATCTTGGATCATACCCACAAGGGGGATATGGGAGAAATATACGAGTGTTTTTTCACTCATGTGAAATCACAGTAAATTAGGAAAAAATTCAATTTAAGAAGTAGGCTGCGTTGAGCTAGTATTTTCATGCCAAGGTTGTCTTTAATTGAAGAAATACTGCTGTTATAGGTCAACTTACTAGTGACAGGCCTGGCTTCGTGATCACAAGTACGCGCAAGTGTGTCATTAAAACATGAGGTGTTGGGGTCCCACGCTGCGCAAACATACTCAAGAATGGAACGAATATACGTATTATACAGGGTGTCTCACGTAACTTGAGCCATAGTTTAAAAATATGCCTTGACACGTAATTACGACGCGACCAAATGCATGTTACTCATCGTTGCCTGCAGGTATATAGACATTTTTTTTGTGTTCTCAAATATTGTTTAATAAGATATGTTTATTTACTAACCTTTCAAGAAACGAAGACATAAAAATTCAGTAAGAAAGTTGTAGATCGCTTTGCAAAACGTCTGACTCGATAGTTTTGAGCTTTACATCTACTAGATATTAGAGGTTTTCTGCTAAATACAAATTCCCGCGAAATATAAAAAATACCACGTGACAAAACCACATGCGCGTCAGTGCGCAGAATGATTATAGTGCTCCCTGGCGTTCTGCGTGATAATGACTCGCTTATCTCACACCGGTTCACGACAGTGATAAGCTGTCACAGTGGTTATTGTTTTTGTGGCCGATAGCAAATCGTGTTCATCGTAAAGCCTCCACCATCGTTGCGGCCCTGCCGAGACAGCACAATGGGGCAAATGCTATGGTCGTTTGTACGTGGAACCGTTAGAGAACACTAGAATTATTGCGCGCACTGGCGCACGAGCGGGTTTGTCAAGCGATATTTTTTGTATTTCGTACACCTTTGTAATGAGCAAAAAAAACACTAATACCTAACAGGTATAAAGTTCAAATTTGTGTAATTGGACGTTTTGCAAACTGATCTACAACTTTCTCATTGACTTTTTTAATTTATCTTCGTCTCTTGAAAAAATAGTGAATTAAACATTTCTAATTAAACATTATTTGAAAACACAAAAAATAGTCTGACTAACTCTAGTCAACGGTGAGCAACATGCGTTTGGTCACGTCGTAATTACGTGTTTCAGAATATTTTGAAACTCTGGCTAAATTTACGTGGGACACCCTGTGTGGCTGATCTTTAGCACTTCAGAGGGCATTGTGAAAACAGCGTTTGATCAGGTGAAGCATCCTACGAAAGGGTATAGTGATATGTTTGGTTTGTCTAGTCCAGGTACGATTTTCTAAAAAAATAAAACCCAAAGTAATTTTAATATTGCGCCCATTGTGGAGGGGCTGGCACCTTTTGTAAAGTTGTTTGTGCCACCTGGCGGTAACGCCTTGCGCAGAAGCCGCAATTCGGGTTACAACTACCGGGAGGTAGGTGGCGTTGTGCTCGTGAGCATTTATCGCCATCATCATCATGGTTAGAAAACGTTAGCGCTGGCGGTGATGCCTGGCAGGAATTCTTGGTGGCGGCGCGCAAGAAATAAGCTGCTCTCTTTGGCCTGCAAAGAAACAGCGCCAGTTTAGAGAACGGAAACTACACCTTTGGGCTGTTTTATCCAAATAACATGCAAATAATTGCAACAATGCACTGAACTGCAATATCGCGAGACGCTGGTAGTACTATCATGATCAATAAACAGACGCATTTTTTTTTTGCTGCAGATGGGCGGGTGGGGGGTGGGGGGCTCGCTGATTTTTGCGCTGCTCGCTTCCTCTGATATTTTGCCTTTTTTTTTCGTTGTTATTTCGCGGTTCGCGTCTGTAATTATCGCCAGGTGACCTACCTAGCCTACACTGGCAAAAACAACGTCAATCAAGTAAGGTTTGCATCGTTTATTTTGAGTGTTCAAGCCAGTACAACCAATATATACGGTCGGGTTCAAACAAAACAAGTTACTCATACATATCAAAAGCTTTCAACCCATGCGTAAAGACTCTTGAAAGCTAACGAGCATATGCATATAACTGAACATCTAAATCGCTGAATGAACTTCGCCCTCATTGTGTTGGGGCGCTCGAGTTTAATAGCGTGGCTTCAGGACAAGGGTCCGGTTCTGCCGTCAGATGTTGGGCTTGGCCTGTAGTGTTGATCTTGAAGTGAACTGAATGCATGTTGTAAAATCGGGAAGAAAACTTGCACATTGCCGATAGAGAGCTCGCCCAATAAAATTAATGTAGTTTTGCTAAATCTTTAAATAAACAATTGCGGATGCGTTCAGTTCTGAATCTTTCTCGCTCTGCAATGCTACATTGAGTACTTCACAATTGCGTAATGTCGCCTCGTGTGGACAGGGTAAGCACTACATTTTATTCTCAGCCATGAGCCTATATCAAGGGTAATACGTATTTATGTAATGGGCTTGAAAATATTTCAGGCTTGCTACATTTATTGTTAAAGTTAAGTTACACAGTTACTACAGCTAGAATTTCTCGTCGCAGCTAATGACCAGTCTGCTGAGTAGGCAGCGAACATGTATGCTAAAGGAACATATTTATGAGGTATGTGCTTACAGATCGAAAAGGCCAAATTCTAAGAAAATAAGCTTTAGACATGCATTGTACATTTTCGCTGTTTGTGCATCTTTGTTGGTGCTGTTGCAGTACACCAACTGCAGAACCCTCAGCACAATCTCTTTTTTGCATAGACTTATTGAAAGAACTTGAACACTCTCTGGCAATAGAGCACTCCTGAAATCAATTGGTGGTACATGATATAAATTTGTCCCAATACTGGATCAATAATGGTCACAATTACTACACACTTACTTTCGTGCTTACTTTTTGAGTATACTTGTGCTTGGAAGCTGAAGTTGTTTTCCTCCTGCTACTTTTAGAGGTTAGGACTTGAAATACATGCTATCTTGCAGTGTGGCTATGGATAAGTCAAGGTAATGTATGTTTCAACTACCTGCTTGATTTCCTGAATTTTTTCATGAGGGTAGTGACAGAATTTCACTTCGTAGTGGTAGACACTATAGCTATGACAACTTAATTTAAACAGAAGCAGATTCGCTCAATGAAATCTTGGACGTTTCTCTGCTATATGAAAAAAAAAACATTACCACAACCACTGAACGCAATCTTTCTCATCAAGACAGCATTTACGTCTTTGAGAAAGCTGAGCTGCAAGTGCTCGTCACCTTTATGATTTAATATTTTAGAAGCCCATTGAACATATGTGCAAAGCTAAAGCAATCGAGTGTAGCCTTATAAGTTTTTGTGGATCTTTTTGTAAACATGTTTAAGTTAAATACAGTTAAATAAGACAAAACAGTTCGGGGTGTAGTTCGCAAACTGTCAGAAGGTAGAACTAAATGTCGGAAAGCCTGTTAATGCCCCTAAATCTGGGGGTATTCAATTTGTTATGCAAATAATAATCTCTGACGATTCACATGTCAACCATCAAGTGATCGTGAGTCGTATAGTAGAGGGCAAATTTAGATTAACTCTGGGTTCGAGGGGTTGAAACAAAGTGACAATGTAGTCTCGCAGGAGACAAGACTGCTTGTTGAAGCAATTGCTTTGACACCTCGTGTTCACAGATGTTTCATATTTTTAAGCTTTCATTTTTAAGGGTCAGTTTAGTTGACGTGCACCGACGGGAACTGGTGCACAGCTATGAACCGAGAAGTTCAGAACTTGTGCAGCACGAGTTCTGCAGTGTAGCATCGCGAGTGATTGACAAGGTGAGACAAGGTGTAATCCTTATTTTTGTTCGCTTAATTTAATGAGGTGCAAACATCTTGGTAAAACACGCCGCGTTTGTAGAGGCAGGTACGGCACCTACGTCTAATGCTGTGTTGTGTGTTAAGCTGTGCGTGCGGCTGCACCAAACAAGCGTCGTCCGAGTAGGAGGTACACGACAATCGTGAACTAGTTTTAGTGCTGTACCTCTCCTGCATTTTTTGAAACAAATGGCATGGTTTAGAGGACGCCATTGCTGCACCACTGAAATGATTGGCGATGTGCAGCACCTCGTAAAATGGATCATGTGGTGCAGGCGAATCGAACAAACCTTTAAGCACACAAGCGTCTTAGCATTTCACCCCAATCAAAATACGGCCACTGTAGCGGCGATCAAACCTGTGTTGCTGGGCTCAGCAGTGCCACACAATCTAACTAATAGAGTTACAGTTTCAACGTTATTGAAGTGTAGATTTGACGCCATGCAAGACTACCAGTACTTGTGGCCATTCTAAAGCACCACTTGAAGATATGCGTATTAAAACATTCACAAATATAGCATAGCATGTGTGAGGTTTGAGATGACCTGTTGTAGTGGACGTTCAGTTGTTTCAACGTGCTTGCAGAGTGCATATTCAGGGGTAGTCATGCTGTCATTGCATAGCAGTCTGGAAAAACAAGTAACATCACCAGATATCAATGCATGAAACTTTCCGAAGTGAGCAAATTAACTTGGTTAACTAGTAAGCAGTGGTATTTTTTGCATATATGTAACGGTATCTCATAACACGTGTATCACTCGGGGCTGCTTCTTCACAGGGCATGTCAAGTAGCAGGTTGCTTGCCCATTGTACACAACTGCTTCTATGTCAGGTGGGCAAGGAGGCTGTGGCCGAAAAGGTATTTCTGATTTATGTGACTTTTTCTTTGTCACATTATAGAAAACCCCACCCATATTTATGTGGTGTTTTTCAATTGGGACTGCGTAGTTCTTTTGCACTATTATACCGGCTAGATACGAGGACAAATGCAAGGCGACAGTAATGTATTTGGCTTTTTTCACCGCAACGGCCTGGTTTGTGTCAACTGGCAATAGAATTTCAGGATTAACTATTGTGTCAGTAACTTGTTCCGACTTGAAGCCAAGCCGCAAGTAAAGCATGTTTTTTTTCGGGGACAGATTAGGACGTTAAAATGTTTTTAAATTTAATATAACAGTGCGCTACCGCCATGTGACGCCTACGTGGCCATTGGAGAAAAACTACATACGTTGAAATGAACCAACTATCTCAACATGCAACCGTCCTTAAAAAAATTGAACCTGTTTCTGCTCACCGGCCCGTAATTTTCGGGTTTCGAACGGATGTTCATCCTATGAAAGTTACAATGGTCGCTTCGTTCTCCGGAAGTCACTTGAATTCCCTTCGCGAAAGCATTTGAACGAATTAACATAAACAGAACGAAAAGGAGTGTGTCGGTTGGCAGTGGCTCGAAATATTTACAGCAAAACGAAACAGTGCGAGACACATCCGAACGCACCACGAGCCGTTACCTGCCGTCGCCACCATTGGCCGCCACATATTTTCAAATCAGGATAATGATGTCGATAGGCTTCTGCTGACTAAGAGTCAGCTGAAGCGAAAACTAGTACGAAAAATTGATGACGCAGTACATGTTTAAGAATATATTCTTGCTATAAAACTGAGTTGTTTTTTTATGTGCAGCAGTCTGCAAAGATGTAGCATTTGAGCATTTTAAAATTGAAACTTGGCCCCGACGAGGGCGCCCCTACAAAAAAGTGCAATAGGGAGAGTTGTGAGAGGTTAGCAGATCTACTTTTGGTAATTGAAGCCGAAACGCGCCGCGGTTGATTTGAGAGTTTTCGGGGGCTGGGGCGGTAGCGCGGACGGTTGCCTCCAGTGGTGGGTCTGCTGTGGGCGGCACCACGGCTGCCTGCGTTAAGCCCACGTGGTGAGTCAGGCGTTAGCGACACAGCCTAGTTTGTCATGTTGCTGAGTGTTTTTATTAATGGTTACGGATGTGTTAGCGTGTTGATCACGATTGATGTTATAATAGTTCGGCTGATGATATCGTTGATCAAAAAGTAGTTAAATAAATGTGTGTTGTTGGCTTGGTTTCGTCCGATCGTGCCGGCTGTGTCCATTCACTCCGAGAGCGTGGTGCTCTCGCCACATTGAGACCCCACACTGGCTGCCCAACGTGGAGCTCTTGGAGCATCGGACAAAATTTTTCGCAGTTCGGTACAAGCTTTTGTTAAAGCCGGGGAAGAGTAGGCCTAGGGAGGACTTCTGATTGCTGGCGTCGTTGCTGTGGATTGTTGAGAGCGAGAGGATGGGTTGTTCCGACGTGGTTGAACTTGTCGGCACGTTAAGTTTTTATTTTTTCTACTCGCACGTGTTTCTTTGTTTGTGGTGGTGGTGGTCATTTTCAAGAACGTTGTTAGTTGGCAAGAGAACCATGCGGTCCGCATCCTGGGGTGAGCAAAGCATAGAGCACGTGGATTGTAGGCCAAGCCCGAAGCGAGAGAGTACGGAAGCCGCGTGGGTGGTCAAATTTTCATTAAATCGCTTCTTATATCTTTTTTGGGCTCAGGGAGCCGTGCGTAATTGCTGTCTGGTATGGCGGCTTGACGCCGGGGCGTCGTGGCACCATCAGGGATTGTGGACGCCGATCGCTCGGTAAGCTGCCGTGTGCGGCGAGTGATAGAGCCACATTAAAGAGTACATGTCTCCTTGCGGCTGCCTCTTCTGCGCCTAGGTTGGGTGCTGGGTGCATGCCGGTTGTTGTCAAGTGACAATTAGGCCTAAGGCTCTGCGCAGCCTTAGGCCTAATTGTCACTTAGGCCTAAGTCATTCGTGGCGTTGAGGTGCTGCAATCTGCTTTCCTCACATTCTTTATCTTGTGATTCACGAGTTAAGAAAAGCGATTTTTGTCTTATTTTATTGGGCATCTGGGCCGCCGCCGATGTATTAGCTAGAAGTACTGACCATCGTACCACGTGGGCCGGAGCCTGAAGCTCCGTTCCCTTTGTCCTACTGCATTGTTCTTTTGAGTGTTTTGAGTGTGCACAGTGGGAGTGATGTATCCAGCAGCTGGCTGTCTTCTGCACATAGCGCCGCTGGCCAGGAATGCAGTCATGAGGTCGGGCGATGGACATGTCTGAGACCTGCGCAACTGCCTGCAGTCCGGCGTCTTCGTGAGTGCTGATCGCAGACGGAAGACGTTTCCGCGTGAGTGACGGTTCGTCGCGCCGATTTCAAAGTTGTTGTTGCGGGACTGGTACTGAGGTGAAGCCGTTGAGCCGGACAGTGCAGCAATGTCGAGCGGCGGTGGTGTCGTCGTACATGGACATAATGTAGACATGTGTTGTCATTTTTAATTGAGAAGCATTTCTTAGCGAACTTCGGCGACATTCCGCGTGTCTATTTATCTATCTATCTATCTATCTAGCCGCATACGACCTTTAGCTCTCCTGGCCATTTCGATAATGAAATCAATACCAAACTTTTATGGCATAACATGACTTATGAAGAACATACTTGACTAGTCATACCATTAAAATCATGACATGTATGTCAAAAATGTCATGATTCACAATTCGTGGTCCTCTAGCCTTTGCGGTGGTTTCATTCCCATGGCATGTTACAAAACTGGTATGGTATGGGATGATTGCTAGGTCAACACAAGCGACCGACCCTAACATCAAAATCATGATATGGCCCTGCCGCGGTGGCCTAGTGGCTAAGGTACTCGGCTGCTGACCCGCAGGTCGCGGGTTCGATTCCCGGCTGCGGCGGCTGCATTTCCGTAGGAGGCGGAAATGTTGTAGGCCCTTGTGCTCAGATTTGGGTGCACGTTAATGAACCCCAGGTGGTCGAAATTTCCGGAGCCCTCAACTACGGCATCTCTCAAAATCATATGGTGGTTTTGGGACGTTAAACCCCACAAATCAATCAATCAAAATCATTATATGGGTGCATGTATCAACATGACCACATGCCACGCTCATGATGCACTCGCGGCCGTTTCGCTAGCGTCACCAATACCAAACTTGATATTACAATACGTGAATGGATGACGAATGTATATGACTAGCGCAAGCTTGATAATCATGAGATGCGTGTCAATAAACAACATGACTACATGCCACACGATGCGCTTGCAGCCGTTTCCCTAGCCTCACATAAATCCAAATTTGGCATTACGCGACGCCAACGGATGACGAAGAAATGTGACTGGAGCAAACATGATAATCTTGAAACGTTCATCATGTGAGAACATGACGGCATGCCACAGTCAAGGCACCAAAACATGAACTTTAGGACCGCGCTATTAGAAGCTAAGTTCATGGATAACCAACTCGCCCGAGCCACAACACTTTTGCACCAAAACAATTCGACATAGCGCGGTGCGCGTGCTCGCCGGCTTTCATTTTGCCACGTCACGCCGGCGTTGCCACGCCAGACACCGGACCTGCCATATACTCGCACGCACGCGCCACGCTACGTTGCTTTGACGCAAGTGCGTTTCAGCGCGTCTGGCGTCCCTCCGTAACGAAAATAGGGAGACGTAGTGTTGTATGTGTCACGCATCGGCGTGAAATGCAGCATGTCGCGTTTCGCACTGGTTGCCGTCGGGCCGCGCCGAAGGACGCTGGTCGCGCCTGGCGTCAAGCTATAGAGTGCTCGCGTTGAGCTGACGTAGCGTCGCTGTGCCCAGCGTGCGTGCGCGTCAGCGCAATATTAGATTGTATTGAGCCCTTCGTGGTGCACTCGTGGCCGTTTTCCTAGCTCCATATATACCAAATTTTGTGTCATGCGAGATCAATGGAAGACAAAATATTTGACTGATGCAAACGTGATAATCCGACAAGTGAGTCACGTAAGAACATGACAACATATCACGCTCATAGCGTGCTCGCGGACGTTTCGATATCTCCACATATACTTCATTTGGTATCACGTGACGTGAATAGATGACGAAGGTAAACGGCACATTCCAACAATTATGACAGGGTAGTCCTATTCGGCGTCATTTACCTCCACCTCGTAACGTTGAGCTGATATTAAAGTGACATATCAACAATTCTCAAACGTGCTTCGCATATCATCGATTCCCACTGTACGTGGGATCTGCTAATTGTTTTTGGTTTTGTCACCTCACTGACCTGCGCTTCTGCGACTGCGTGGTATTTCTTACCCGAAGCCCCTGTCTTTCACACGTGACAATATATATAACAACGCAAGAAAAAATGAACATCCAGTGAAAAACTGCTGTGCGCGGAATCGAAATTCGTACACCACTGAGATGTGAGTGCGAGGCGTTCTCCGCTGAGCTACAAAGGAGCAAGTTCCGCAACGTTGACTCAGCAAGCTATTTACACCTACCACTTACCGCTGTTGCCGGGCATCTCGGGGAGGGGGGGGGGGTAGGCACTAACGTGTTTGCAGCATTAGCAGCAAGATGGCGCTATGAGCGCGCGTCGTCCCATAGTCACGACGTGGCGGCGCGTGCTCCTCTCCCACGCGTACTTTGCCACGCGCAAATAGTAAGGGGGTGTACGCTCGATTGCGTCCTTATTTTGCATTGAGGAAGATCGCACATCTTCGCTGGCCTTTGGGTTTTGCTGGAACGAATTTGTTGTACATACCGGGTGCAAAATGTTACTGCAATCATTCCACAGTCTTCGTTTGGGAAAACAGCATGCTTTTCAGACATATCGAAGCAAAAACTGAGAAGCTTATTCGCGTTCATCTGCACAGGCTGCATGTACGTTTCGTGCGTTAGTTGTGCGTGAAGAACGCGGGTCACTCTTTGATTCTCTGCGTGACCTTCCAATTCATTGGAATAGTGTTCATTGCTTCGCATTTGTGGCACTGCTGTTACTTCTTGTATTCAAATCTATCTTCAGGTCATGAACATAGAGTTCGTTTGTTATATTCTTGTAAGTGACGCAGTCATCCGCATAAGATCTTATATTGCATTGTCGACCCTCCACAGTAATATAGATGTAAACCATAAGAAACAGAGGTCCTAAAACGTATCTCTGTGGCATGCCAGAGGTAACAGTTGTTTCAGTTGATTTAGCACCATTATTCAAAACAAGCCATGTACTTCCTGAAAGGTAAATTCTAATTTATTTGTCTATAGCAGAATTAGTACAAGAGAAGATACTTCATACTACAAGAAATTACAGGAAACAGAATCAAACGTCGTTTTGAAACTCAAAAATGAGCTGTCTACCTGCACGCCAAAGTATTTATAAGTGAAATCGGTTATGGCAAAAGTCAACCAACTGCGTTGTACAAGACAAGCCAAGCCTAAAATCGTGTTCAGCGTACGAAAAGTAAGTATTCATTTGAATGTACTTCATCGCAGCACTGTAAATTATATGTTCTGATGTTTTGCAGTAAACTGATGTTTTGCAGCAAATTTAGAAGTAAGCGAGATTGGTCTGTATCCTACATAGAACGTCTGGAACCACTTCTAGGAATGGGAACAACAGCCGCTGCTTTCCAGTGGGTTAGAACTGAACGGCTGTGTGGAAACCTATAATGAAGACGAGTGAGAAATTTGCAGTCTCCTGAGTAAATGCCTTCATCGGTATTGCGTCACGGCCTCCAAAATATTTATTAGGTTAGTAAGCAGCTTAGAACCACTATAGGTTGCAGTAACCGTGGGCATATTCTCGTAGGTTAAATGCGGCGTTACAGGAGGTAGATTAGTTTAAGATGACTTCAACAGTTTTATGGTTAGGGAACCCTTTGACGACATCAGATCGTACATCTTGTGAAGGGAGCACGAAGCCTACAAGAAATTTTGGTTACAGCTAACTCTATTCCATCTGATCTCGCGAAACTGTAAAACGCTGGTGTAGGGGAATACGGCCGCTCCCTGGAAAAGATTAGTGTTTGTGCAGTGATATCATAGCGCGTATAGAAGGATACAAGAGCCGTTCGCTGATGCCTGCAGAAATAGTGCACGCCAGCACTCGCGACCACAATCTCATAATCATTGTTCGCGGGTGCGGATTGAGCCACGCAGCCTCATGCCGGAGTATCTCTTTATACTCATTCGTCCAGCAAAAGACTTACGGGGCTTCATGTACGGTTAAGGAGCAATCGACGGCAGGCATCGCATTCGGAGTGATGTTAGTGCGAGCACCCTCCCGGTGATGAGATGAGCAGCTTCTTCATCTATGCTTCAGCAGTGTTCCCCGCTTTATCAGTGTTCCCCAGAATTTTATCCCCTGCAACAGAATACAATGTACATAGAAAACTTATTGATGTATATAACTGTATGACACGTGACAACTACGAAGAGAGCTCGTAGAGAGTTTACTTCTAATGTTTCTCGTAATCAAAAATACACAAAACCGTCAATGCGGCTGGACTTTTTTTTATGGCAAGCTGCATCGTCTTCGTTGTAAAGAATTCGTCTCTTGGCAAAATGCATTAATATGGAACCTAACATTTGTTTTTCTTTTCCACTACCCTCCACTACACTCGCTTCTTTATAGTTATTACTGGCTGTATCTCTTCGACATTTGTGTGCGCATTAAGCGTTCAGCCTATCGGGATCTTCAGCATGTGCGCTAGACAGTTACTTCTACTTGTGCTATCGGAAACTCACAAAATTTAGCGTAATCACAAGTTCATCGTAGGTAATATTCATGCGAGAAGAGAGCAAGAATGGTAGGAGGGGGCGAATGGTTGGCAAACTAGAATAGCAAGCAATTTAAAACCTAAATTTCTTGTATATTATTTATTTATTTGCAAAATTCTGCTTGCCTAGAAATGCTATAAGCCAGAGTGAGAATACAAACACGAAGAAAGCCCCGCTGCACTGGTCTAGTAGCTAACGTGCTCGGCTGGTGACCCGCAGCTCGTGGGATCGATTCCCGGCTGCGGCGGCTACATTTCCGATCGAGGCGGGAACGTTTTAAGCCCGTGTGCTTAGATTTGTGGGCACGTTGAAAACCTAGACATGTGGTCAAAATTTCCGGAGCCTTCTACTACGGAGTCTTTCATATATATATATTGTGGTTTCGGGACAATAAACCTCACATAACAATCAAATCAACTATGGAAAAAATATACATATTACGCAGAAGAAAGAAATAACGAAAGCGATAACAGCATGCTACCCACCAAGTATTCCTCAACAGCAATATTCTCATCAGTACAATCACAGCAGTACATAACTACATTGTAACCATCATATTCGAAATATCGAAAAAACACGTATGCAATGAAAATATATCAATCTCATTACATACAAGCTAACTGATACCTAAATTTGCACCGTCAAAAGAAAAAAAACAAAGTCATACAGGTAGAGATGTACAAGCGAACATTGACAAAGTATGTAAGTAAACGGGCACATTTACACAGTCGTCCAATGAGCGTGGAGTGTCAAAATGAAACCTGCTATGGTCGTGCGTCCCACAACGTTGGCGATATGGACTAATCGAGAGTATGTGCCCTAATCATGTCACGTGAATTACCGTTCTGACGCGACTAAGAGCGCCAAAAGAACGAGAAACGTCAGTGCCCCAACGCACGCTCGTCGCACCAGCTCCCTACGGATTACAGAAACGCGCTGAATATGCGAAGCTCTGAGGACCACCATATGGTATATGGTGTATATAAATGACTTGTCGTTAGGGGTATTGAGTACATGAACACTGTGGCGTAGTGGTTAGCGCCACGCGCTGCTGCTGCAGAGGTCGCTGGCTTGACACTCCGTGGCAGGGCTCTGCTCGCTGTTTTAGGGGCGTAGCTCATTTTATTCTAAGCTTGTCCAATGTCAGGCGTACCGCCAGTATTATACAAACACAGACAGACAGACAGACAGACAGACAGACAGACAGACAGACAGACAGACAGACAGACAGACAGACAGACAGACAGACAGACAGACAGACAGACAGACAGACATACAGACAGACAGACAGACAGACAGACAGACAGACAGACAGACAGACGGACAGACAGACAGACAGACAGACAGACGGGTGGACGCACGTGTAGACGAACGAACGAACGTACTGATGCACAGACGGATGTATAGACGAACGAACGCACACGGACAGGCTGATGGATGAACGCTTTGCCCCTCTCATCATTGTTCACTACGTGGATATGCTGTGACTTTCTTTGCAAATGTGTTGTATATATTTTACGACGTCAAATCTGTGGCGGAAACCTAGGGCTTGTTAACGGGGATGGGTCTCAAACATTCTCGCTCCCATCAAAGCGGAGGCCACCAGGACCAGAATTGAGTCCCGTGACTTTCGTGTTAGTTGTCGAGCAACATAACTTCTGGAACGCATTACCAGATTCTACCGAGCCAACGAAGAACTATTCATCCCAATATAGGCCCGTGAAACGCTGATGTTTGTTGATTTTTCTCATTCCTAAGCATGTTTTCATTATATTAAATAATTATACACTACGAAAGAAAGTTAAACAGCTTTAATTATATTGTACGCATGACATTGTAAAGCTGCAGCTATAAAAGAGAGTTCACTTTTATCTTTTAGCATACAAGATAAAAGTTGTCACGCACAAAACTAAAGACGTACAGAGCAAGTGTAGGCGGGAAAATGCGCCTATTTCCTACTGAACGTTTATTAAATAGAACTGAAACATATATGTTCCCAGCGCGCGCAGGCGCTATGAAACGCAGCTGGTAATAAGGGCTGCAGCGCGAGCACGAAAGTGCTAGAAGAAACAGACGAAAGGCGAGGCAAAGAAAGCAAAGAGGACAACACGAGCGCTGACTATCAACTGAATTTCATTATTCGCAGCACACATGATAATATATACAACAGGCAACCTTTTAACAGCAAACGTGAGCAACGTGACATATTCTGCAGAATGGTCTGATAAGAAGAAGGTACAATAATAAAATGGCTAACTCTTATCTAAATGTGCGAACTCTTTGTCATGCAAGGCCACCGAAGGTTGGCTCACGCATCCGTCACCATGTTTTCTAATTAAATACGCTTCTGCTCTTTCACGAGTTAACTTGTCCATGTGGCGTGCCAGCACACTCACGCCCGGAAATCGAGGCTGGCACCCGCAGCTTTTGCGGTGCAAAACAAGGTTTGAACTAATTCCTTTGCATATATTTATTTATTTATTTATTTATTTGTGGAATACTGCAGGCCAAAAAGGCCCAAGCAGGAGGGGCACAAACACAACCACAAGATCAGTACATGAGTGACACAGCTTCACTAAAATACATCTGTGTAAGAGGAGAGCGAGTAGAAGAGAAACATCAAAACAAAGAAAGCATGCAATCAGTACATGAGTAACACAGCTTGACTAAAATACATCTGTGTAAGAGAAGAGCGAGTAGAAGAGAAACATAAAAACAAAAAATTCAAGCAATAATGTGAGGGGGGGTCAAGATTCACAGAATTAAACATTGGGTTCATCAAGATCGAAGGTTTGGAGGAGATCAGAAGGCAAGTTATTCCATACTGTTACAGTTCTCGGAAAAAAGGAAAACCTAAATAAATTTGTCCGCGCAAAATACGGAGTTAAAGATCGGACATGAGAATGAAGAGTTTGCCTGGTCGAAACTGGGGTAACGTAATGTGATGGGTCTAGCCCAAGTTTATTGTTAATTAGTAAGTCTAAGAATTTTAGACGGAGAAGCTGGCGCTGCGATTGTAGCGTCTGGAATTCGTTATCTCGCATTAGTTCAGTAACTGATGTACCACGACCATACTTCGAGTAATTAAAACGCACTGCTCGTCTTTGAATCTTTTCGAGGGAATATATGTTAGACTTAGTATGCGGATCCCATACAATACAAGCGTATTCAAGCTTTGGACGTATTAAAGTGTTATAAGCTAATAGTTTCACTTGTGACGGGGCGTCTCTGAGTTTATGCTTTAAAAGACACAGTTTGCGGAAAGCCGATAACGAAACATCGGCAATGTGTGCATTCCAGGACAACTTATTCGTTATCGTTATACCTAGGTTTTTGTATTGACTGACTTCTTTTAAGGGTTCGCTTTGGAGGAATAGGAAAACTGAAGGGGATTTTTCTTGTTAGAAATTCGAAGGCAAACAGATTCATCGAAATTAAGCACCATACCCCATTTGTTACACCACGAAAGAATATTGTTAAGGGCAGTGTCGAGAGCGACCTGGTCATCTGGCGAGTGTACATCTGTGAAAATAATGCAGTCGTCTGCAAAAAGTCTTATTTTAACCGGGTCAGTAATAGCATTAACAATATCATTGCAATAAATTATAAACAGCAGTGGACCTAGAACACTACCCTGCGGTACGCCGGATTCTACTGGGAGATGAGGTGATGTCTGTCCACAGACGTCGACATACTGTTTCCGGCCGTTCAGGAAAGCAGACACCCAGGATACTAGGTAGTTTGGAAGCCCTATAGTCTGCAATTTCTCAATGAGCTTGTTATGGGGAACACGGTCGAAGGCTTTACTGAAGTCTAAAAACAGTACATCGACCTGACCAGTTTTTTCTAAAATAGAAGCAGTGTGATGAATAAGTGAGACCAACTGGGTGACTGTCGAAAACCGTTTTCTAAATCCATGCTGAAAGGGAGATAAACTGTGGTTATCATCTAAGAAGCTGTTTATACGAGTGGAAATGATATGTTTTAGCATTTTGCAACATGCGGAAGTCATAGAAATTGGACGGTAGTTTTTCACAAAGGGAAAAACACGTGCCGATTTCCAATCAATGGGTAAAGTTGCTGAACTTATTGAGGCTCGGAAGATTACAACAATGTACTTGGCCAATATTTCGGCATATCGCCGGAGAAATGCATTGGGTATGTTGTCGGGTCCAGGGGTTGATTTAACTTTTAATCGCAGCAGTAAATTTAGGACACCATCAAATGAAATGAGGTTAGGATCTGAATCAGAAGCGTCAATGCTAATTGAGACAAGGAGGGTAGAAGTTGAAAAAACGCTGTGAAAGTAGTCGTTGAAATTTTTCGCGATCGTTTGGGGATTGTCAATTATAGTGCCGTTAAACTTGATTCGGTTTACAAAGCTTTTACGGTCCTTAAGAAAATGCCAGAATTTTTTAGGGTCCTCTTTGGTGAAGTTTTGTAACTTGACAGTAAAATAAAAATTCTTGACACTTTTAATAGCTTCGGAGAGGGAGTTACGAATTTCCCTGAGAATGTATGCGGGAGCAGCTTTTTTCCGACAGCGCTTGGCTTTACGCTTCATTTGCATTATTGGCCTTGTGATCCATGGTGTGAACTCTAGGGTTTTTTTTTGTTTTGTTTGGTACAAACCGTTCAATGCAGTGGAAGCATAGTTTCTTAAACTTATCCCAGAGAACAGCAGCGTCGTAGCCATCAAAGTTCACCAATTCAAATTCAAGATAATCTTGGATGCTCGTATCGTTAGCACGATACGAGCATCTAAGATCATTCATATGTTCATATGATATCATTCATATGTTCTCCTAACCTTTTAATCAAACCAAGTTGCCCAAACTGCCATTCTTCTTCGCAGCTGGGCAGGCGAGAAAAATCAAGTGAAATGGTAAGTGGGTGATGGCAGCACTTTAACAATGACGACGGAAACACATCATATCGTCACGCGCAGAACCGCCCCAGCATTACATTAGAGAAACCAGAACTGACCTAAAAAACACAATTCACGAGGATATTAACAAATCTCGAAATACTGTAGCGGCTTGTCTTATTAGCCAGTAATGCAGGACTTGCAACCGCGCACGTTCACTTGACAACTGATCGTTATTGTCAGTAGTAATCAGAAAAACCTCGAGATAGTTTAGGCAATAGAAATCGTGAATGCGGGAGCTGCTTGTACATCAAAGCTTTTGTTACCATAACATAAAAAATTGGCATACCCCACGTACAGTGGGAATCGATACTATGCGAAGCACGAATGAGAAAGGTTAATATGTCATTTTAATATCAGCACAAGGTTACGAGGTCGAGGTAAATAATGCCGTACAGGACTTCTATGTCAGGACTATCATGTTTGGATGTGTCGTTTACCTTCGTCATCTATTGAACTAATGTAACACCAAATTCAGTATTTGTGGAGCTAGGGAAATGGCCGCGAGCACGCTAAGAGCGTGGTATGTTGTCATGTTCTGACTATGACACGCGTGCCAGGATTATCATGTTTGCACCACTCATATAACTCAGTCATCATTCGACGAAACGTAACACCAAACTTCGTATCTGTGAAGCTAGCAAAACGGCCGTGAGCGCATAAATGAAGGCCTCAATATACTACAACGTAACGCTGATGTGCGGGCACGCTGGTGAAAGGGACGCTATGTTAGCAAAACTAGAGCACTCTATAGTTGGACGCCAGGCGCGAACAACGCGACCAGTGTCCGGCGGCGTAGCCCGGTGGCAACCAGCGTGAAATGCGACATGCTGCATTTCGCGCCCATGCGTTACCCAGACAGCACTGCGTCTGCCTGTCTTCGTGACGAAGGGACGACGCACGCGCTGAAACGTGCATGCGTCAAAGCAACGCAGCGCCGCACGCGCCTGCGAGTATGTGGCAGCACCTGCTCCTGGCGTGGCAACGCCGGCGTCACACGGTGAAACAAACGCCGGCGCTCACTCGCATCACGTCACTTTGAAATGTACTGGCGCCTTGATTGTGGCATGTAGTCATGTTCTCACATGACGCGCATCTCATGATGATCATATTTGCATCAGTCATATACCTTCGCATTCACTGGCGTCACGTAATACCAAATTTGGCATGTCTGAAGCTAGCGAAACGGCCACGAGCGCATTATCAGTGTGGCATGTAATCATGTTGTTACGTGACAAGCATGCCACAATTATGTTTGTATGTGCCATTAACTTCTGTTGTCCGTTCGCGTCGCGTTATACCGAGTTTGGTACGTGTCAAAATAGCGAGACGGCCGTGAGCGCATCATACGCGTGGCATGTAGTCATGTTTTTACATGACACGCAACCAATGTTTATTATGTTTGCACCAGTGTCATATCTTCGTCATCCATTCACGTCCCATAATACTAAGTTTGGTATAAGCCAGTGAAACGGCCGCCAGCGCATCTTTGCCGTGGCATTTTGTCATGTTACATGACAGGCACCTCATGATTTTAATGTTTTCACCAGTCACACACCTTTGTCATCCATTTACGTACCGTAACGCCAAAGTTGGTATATGTGACGCTAGCGACACAGCCGCGAGCGCATCATGAGCGTAATATGTAGTCATGTTGTTACATGACACGCATGTCATGATATTCATGTTAGGGTCTGTCGCTTGTATTCGTCATGCAGTCATATCATTCCATAAAAGTTTTGCAACATGTAATGTCAGCAAAATCACCACAAGAAATGCAGGACAATAAAATGTTAATCATGACACTCATGTCATGATTTTTATGTTATAACTAGTCAAATCTGTTCTTCATACAGTCATGTTATACCATACCAAGTTTGGTATTGAAACCATTCTCGAAACGGGCAGGAAAGCTCAAAGTTGGAGGTGGCTATAATAAATAAATAAATAAATAAATAAATAAATATATATATATATATATATATAGAGAGAGAGAGAGAGAGAGAGAGAGAGATAGATAGATAGATAGATAGATAGATAGATAGATAGATAGATAGATACGTCAAAGCCGCCGAAATGACATAATAAATGCTTGGCATTTGTAAACGCCACGTGCGGCAAACGGCACTATGGCTGCATGGTGTAAGAAAAACAGTATTCTTCTAACGCTGGGTTCTCACGCGCGAAATACTGTTTTGCATTCGCATCTCTTCACGATTCTCTTCGGGGAGGGGGGAATTTTTCAAAGCTTACGGCTGGCTGGACACCACGGCCGCTGCGCTTCTTCAGAAACTCGCTTCCTGCACGTCTCGTTTGCTCATTTAACCAGTGACGACGGCTTGTCTAGGTTGGACGCCGTCAGGTTGCTACAAATGCATACACATTACAGCAATCACTTCCTCTGGCAACATCTTTTCCGAGTGTCGCTGAATATTAAAAGAAACTGCCTTGCATGTCGCCTCACTGGCTGTGAACATACTTCTGGAAATCGCTGGTCAAGTTTTCTTGATCATTTTTGTTACCTAATTAGTTCCATGATTTAGTGAAGTGGCTAATGGTTCAACGTTTCCAACTTTCTTTACGATTCCATGTTTCAGAAATTATCAGAAAATATGGTGCACGTGAGTGCTAAAAGGAATGCGGCATAAAAAAGGACCTATCTGAGCACATCTACTTCTATGGCCTTCTTCAGGTGCACCCCCCCCCCCTCCTATACAAGCTGCCGTGACGTCAATACAGACTTATTCGGGTGCCTATAGAAATTCTGCTGGCAAGAATCGAAAGCCATGGCATGATATTTTCTATCTTGCCCTCTTCTAACCCAAAGGAAACTGCCAGGCTTTCAATAAAGTTGATTTACCCATTCCTTCACCTCCCTAGGTCAAAAATGTACATAAGGTATGCCAAGAAGTAAAGTAAAGCAAGTTAGACTATCATTTTGTATCAGCGCAGTCGACAGAAAGAGGACAGAAGACAAATCACTGCGTGCTAAGTCCCCTCTTGCGGAATGCGCTGATTTGCACTTATAATAATATTGTACCAACATGCCCAATCGTACAGTATTCAAAGCAAGCTTGCCCGAATGTGAGACTTATTGTTGCGTTACGTTTTGAGCTCTACATTGAGGTTTGTCGGGCTTGCAGAGAGGCAAGCTTTCGTGGATACTTTCACTTCTGTCCAGGTATCGACATTATTACGAGGGTAGAGGCATGCATGTTTGAACAGTGAGCGGTGGCACTGGAGCTCACTATTGCAGTTCTCGCATAACGTGGTATAACTGGGAATAACCAAGTTTCCACCTCAGTATTCCCTTTCTACTTGAAACATGACACCCTCGAAGACTGCGTCGTTGTGTCAGTTGTTAAGGTGCTTAGCTGCTGACCCGAAGGTTGTGGATTCAATCTGGGCCATTGCGGTCACATTTAGGTAAAGCAAAATACCAAATGTCCGTGTATTATGGAAGAATAATAAAAACCAGAGGTACAAAATTTCCGAAGCCCTATACTACGATGTGCCTCGTAATACAATTTTAGTCTGAAAACCCAGATATTATTACTATACCCTTCTTCAATTGACTACTAAAGTTCTGTGCAACGTATTCTCAAACTTTGTCGACAATTACACCAACGCACACCGCTGTTGGCCAAGATACCATTGACACAACGGGAATTGCTGCTGCTTGGTATCCGAGGTCCAGCGTGTTAAAATGTGGCTAACACTCTTGATGTTACCAGACCGGATCTGTGTTAGCAGTTGTCGCTGCCAATCGCGTAAGTACAACTAGCTTGTCTGTTTTCAAAGTGGCCGTGAAAACTTAAAAATGTTGGTGAGGCGCAGTCTTGGGGCTACCATCATACAGTCTGGTTTTACGCTACGCGCCATATTTTCTTGTATTTCTGAGGCCGCGGCCTTACACTGCTGCTCGAAGGATTGCATTTTGTGGTTTGTGGAAGCGCCCATTTTGCTTACAACAGATCAGTCAGAAAAGTAATAGGAATGAATGGCTCACGCCAATGAAACCAATTCATGGCACTCAGTATGCGTCACTTCGTGAACTATCGTAATACCGTATGCAATTTTCTGCTCGCAAGGCTCCTCGAGTTCACTGTATACCGCCTGCATGAATTATATTTATATGGAAATTGTATGGTACCATATCTTAAGCAAGAGAAATACAGCATCACGCGTATATTCTAGGATTAGTATTCAAGTTTGTGTGCCACCTTTGAACTCAAATATGTCTGCACCAGCATGGGCCTAATCAAATACTGCCACACAGTGTAGCCAGCTTACCAGGTCACGTAGGCTATCTATATGCAAACCACTTTCCGTTCCGCTGCAACGCTTCCTCCTTATTTCATCGTTACGTCGCTGCATCCTAAATGTTCTTTGTCCGCTGCGTTGTAAAGACTCGTCACATCGTATGCGGCTGCCTTACATACATTCTTGTCCTTCGCCTTTCGAGATATTTATATCAGCAAACTATACTTCATGACAAAATATTTTATTTTAGTAATCATTTTCTCGTAGTTTACAAACAGTCACCGGGTACAGCTTTATTTTTTAGAAAAAGCTGTTCCTTGCGCGGTGCGATCCCTGAAAACGTCTGCGTGCATGCGTTTAAACTTTAAAAACACCCAAGTTCAACGCTGGCAGATTGCATTACGCGAACACTAGTGCGGTGTGCTTGGAAAGGTGAAAGTGGTTCGAGGTTTGTATTTTATTTCGTCACGCCCAGAGAAGCTGGCTGCATTCGGTTTCAGCATGCGTTAGGTGCTGAAGGCACCACCTGCACCGAGCAGGTGGTGCTGGTATATTTTGGTACAACACCTCGGATCCCTTGTTTATGCATGTCACCGAAACGCGTTGACTTCTAGTAGGCCTCACCGAAGCCAGCGCAATAACTAAGGCTATACCTCAGACAATCATTTGTCTTGTTCTTTCCAAGAACAAGCGAATTCAAACCACCGCTCAACGAACATTGTTTAACTGCCCCTAACCAAGCATGGCACACTTACCATATTTGAAGTACTTCTCCACCAAGCAATAATTATATTTTTGTAATACACACAAAAATGAATCCCATACGTGAAACTACCTGCGATTGGGGGCATATTAAAAAATGTTTTCTTGTGTTCGGAGCGCGTGCGATTGCGTTAATGTATTCATAGCATAACAGTACATTTCTCAAAAAATGGCGGGTAATGAACAAATCTCTTACGTTTGAATAAACATATAAGCCCCATCGACAGAGCGTAACGATTACCGCAACCGTAGCTCAGTGGTAGAGAATCCGTCGCGTTATTCTAATGTCACAGGTTCAAATCCTGCCGGTGTCAAGTTATGTTTTCGCCGATTTTATTTTCTTCACATTTACATTACATATACTTCTAGTAAGAGTTTTATAAATTTCCGGGCATTATTGGCTATTTGTTGCCATGAACTAACAAAAAATGAGCCCATAAATTTACACTTTTCCTAACAAATATTATGAGTAATTGAATTTCTTGCCTATTCTCAATAAATTTCTTTTCTCGCTACGCTAGTGTTTCCAAATCTCGAAGGCAGGTGTTCGATTTCCGTTCGCTAATTTTAGACAGGCACTAAACCTAATTCACACGCATTCGTGTTCTAGAGCCCATATAAAGATTCGCAAGAACACGACGCTTCAGTCAGAATAGTATATATATATATATATATATATATATATATATATATATATATATATATATATATATATATATATATATATATATATATATATATATATATATATATATCCTGATGAAGGCCAGACTCTAGGCCGAAACGTCGAAATAAACCACAACCACGTTGTGACCGCTCACGGAGGATCTACTAGACTATATATATATATATATATATATATATATATATATATATATATATATATATATATATATATATATATATATATATAATAAGATATATATATTATATATATTATATTAGCAGGAATCGAACCTAAGACCTTTGAATGATGCATTCGATGCTGCAATCACTGAGCATCGAACGCAAAAAACATGGAAGAACGAGCCCTAAGGTAATCACATGTTTTCCATACATATATATATTTATATATATATATATATATATGATTCAAAAAAGAAATTCTGTGGGTCCGGTGCAAATATAATTAAGACCGTGGCACGACCTTCGTCAGGTTAATCCTGACGAAGGTCGTGCCACGGCCGAAACGTAGAGTAAACAATTATCAAATTTTCGTAAGTGTGCTCCTTTATTATTAATTATATATATATATATATATATATATATATATATATATATATAAAATGAAATCTTGGTTTGGATGACCTTTATTAGGCCCGAGGAAGCTGCGATGAATGAACCAAGATGATGATGCTACGCGACAATGATGTGATCATGCATGAGCCACACATGATAATGATGATAATTTACAGGTGAAGAAGATGCGTACACTAAATGCCCCCACCGATTCCCCCCACGTAAAAGCGGCCAGCCTGGCCGCGGCAAGTCAAGGGGACAAAGAACGCCGCATGAAGGGCTTCATGCGGGAGACATGGATGACCTCTGTAGTTCGATAACGGCGATCTGCTGGGGCTATAAGTGGCGTCACGCGATAATTCACTGTCAAGTCTCTTCAAGAACTGTGTACAGTCTGATAAACCATGGCTGAAATTTGTCACACACCCCGTGTGTTCGAATAGGACGTCAAAAGGAGCACTTCGTTTCCTGGTTGGAAGGATACGGCACGATGCGATTCATCATAAACTAGCTCTATGTCTTGCTGTCGTGCTTCATTGTTTATAAGAGCACGTTGGTGGCACTGTGCGAGTAGTAAAACGCATTCTTCTGAAGAGGATGAAGATGAATCCGCTTGGCAGGTAAAGAAAGAGACATTTAGTAAAGAAGTAGGGGAAGTCCATAAACTAGGTAAAATGGCGAGTAGCCGGTTGTCCGCTGAATGGCCGTATTGTAGGCGAAAGTGACGAATGCTGGAACTACGTCCCAGTTTTTGTGGTGTGGTTGAATATAGGTGGCGATCATGTCAGCACGAGTGTGGTGGAATCACTCAGTGAGGCCGTTAGTCTGGGGATGATAACTAGAGGCAGTCTTGTGAGTTGTGCCGGAGGTGTGAAGAAGTTCATTCACTAGTTGTGAAAGGAAGGCCTTTCCATGGTCACTGAGCAATACACGTACAGCACCATGACAATGTATAATGGCTCGGAGGATGAAATGGGCAATTTCAGAAGCTGAACCAGTAGTGACTTATGCCGGTTTGACGTAGCGCGTCAAATGGTCAACGGCTGTTACTATTCATCGGTTTCCTGCAGCACTGACTGGAAGGGGGCCATAAAGATCGACGCCTACAACTTCGAATGGTGTGGCTGGGCACGGAAGAGGCTGTAGTGTACCGGCTGCAGCAGATGTTGCTAGTTTTTTACATTCGCAGATAGTGAAGGACCCGACGTATCGAGGTACACCAGTGATCTTGCCAATAAAACCAACTTCGAAGGTGACCGTAGGTTTTATGGTAACCAAGGTGACCAGCAGTCGGATGGTCATGAAGCACTCTGAGGACTTCGGACTGAAGCGATAGGGGTAGAACGAGAACCCAGCCCTGACCGTCAGGATGGTAAATTTTGCGGTACAGCACCGAGTTGTCCAGCTTAAATTGCGTGAGTTGGCGACGGAGCCTTGCATTAGGTAGGCGAGAACTGCCAGTTATGTAGCCTATAATACGTCGACAGTATGGGTCAGCCAACTGTCGAGAAGGAAAAGTGTGGGGATCGTCCGAAGGCAGCTGGTTCATAGAGGCGACAGAGGAAACCGTTGTAGACGTGGACTCCGAGGGTGTGTTGTGCAAAGTGATTGCGGAAACCCCGAGTGGAGTCGCTGGTAGCAGGCAGCGAGAAAGAGCGTCGGCATCACTATGCTTCCGGCCACACTTGTATATGATCTTAAATTCATATTCTTGGAGGCGTAGAATTCAGCGGCCGAGGCGTCCCGACAAGTTCTTGAGTGTCGAAAGCCAACATAAAGCGTGGTGGTCGGTCACAATGGTGAAATGGCGGCCATGCAGATATGGACGAAATTTCTGCACTGACCAAACCATGGCGAGGCACTCCTGCTCGGTGATCGTGGAGTTCCTCTCGGCTGCGGAGATGATGCGGCTGGCGTATGCAACGACTCGCTCTCGCGAAGAGTTGTCACTTTGCAGGAGCACGGCTCCTAAACTGCGGCCGCTAGCGTCTGTGTGCAGGAATGTCGGCGCATCATCGTGAAAATGAGAAAGTACAGGGTCGGTAGTGAGGGCACTCTTCAACCTGTCGACAGCCGATTCACATTCCTGAGACCACTGAAAGGGCATACCGGAAGCAAGTAGCTTATGAAGTGGTGCGGCTATGGAGGCAAAGTTTTGTATGAATCGCCGAAAGTAAGAGGCGAGCCCAAGAAAACTTCGCAAATCGTTCGGTTTGTCTGGGCGAGGGAAGCGAAGCACTGCAGTAATTTTATCAGGGTATGGACGAATTCCTGTCCTTGCTCACAACATGACCGAGAGCCTTGATAGATCTGCTGGCGAAATGGCACTTTTTGGTGTTAATTTGAAGAACGGCGCCCGCAAGACAAGTCAGGACCTCGTCCCAAGCGTTGCAGATGTTGAGAAAACGTCGATAAAAAGACAGCAACGTCATCGAGGTAACATAGGGAAGTCTTCCATTTCAGGCCACGCAGCACGGTGTCGATCATGCGCTCAAAAGATGCGGACGCATTGCATAGACCAAACGGCATAACATTGAATTCGTATAGGCCGTCCGGAGTTGAAAACGCAGTTTTTTCTTTGTCATCTTCGCGCAAGAAGAATTGTTAATAGCCCGAACGCAAGTCGAGGCTCGAAAAGTATTCAGCACCCTGCAAGAGATCGAGGGTGTCGTCGATGCGTGGCATATGGTATACGTCCTTCCTAGTGATCTTATTGAGTTCTCGGTAATCGACGCAAAATCGTACGGAACCCTCTTTTTTATGCACCAGAACGATGAGAGACGACCAAGGACTGGTTGAGGGTCGGATTATCTTCCATTGCAGCACATAATTTACGTTTTTTTTCAGTGAATTCTCGTTTGGCTAGAGAGACGCGGTACGGACGGTGGAGCACAATGGATGTTCCGTCGGTCTGAATACAATGTGCTGTAGGGGCTGTCTGGCCCACGGTGGTTGAATGAACGTCAAAGTATTCTGCATGCTTTTCCACAAAATCAAGCAGCTGCTGCTTCTGTGAGTCTGTCAAGTCTTTGTTGATGGCTGCTGTAAAGGCCGAGGAAGTAGCATGATCTGCTGGATGGCTTTTTGAGAAGACAGGGGTAAGAGACACAACGCACACAGGCTCCAGATCAGTAAGGCAGGCCACAGTAGTGCCCCGTGGAAGCAAAGTTTTATCTGGTGTGGTGTTGGTAGCAGCGAGGACAGTTGATTCATTGTTGAAGCGAGCCACACCTGATGCGAGAGCTATGCCATTATTAAGGTAATGGGGTTACGGAGTGACCAAAATGTCATCAGAGTCGATGTCGTTGGACAAAACTGTGACTAATTGATGTTCGTGTGATGATACCTCGATGTCTAACAGCAGCGATGACTCGTAAGTGGCCTGTAGGTTTTGTCGATTGAGCAAGTGGTCCGTGTCAGTAAGATGGAACGACACAGTTGTGCACAACAAATAGCCGAAGGAGCAGAGGAAAGAAAGTCCCAGCCTAAAATGAGTTCGTGGGAGCAGGGGGATAGCACAGCAAATTCTATATGATGAAGAATTTCGTCGATTAGTACACGTGCAGTACAGAGAGCGGAAGGGCAGATCATTGTTCTCTGGGCTGTAACAAGTGTTGGTCCATCATAAAGCGTCGTGACTTTTCGAAGACAGGCACGAAAATCAGCACGGATAAAAGAAAACGCAGCCCCAGTGTCCACCAAAGCATCAATGTCCACTCCCTCAACTGTGAAGGCAATCATATTGTAAGGGTGCGCTGGAGGAATTGGAGTCCTGTGTTGGAATTCACTATGTCTTCCAAAAACTGCATCGCTTAGTTTAACAGACGCAGGCTGAAGAGGAGAAGAGCAGCGATGGTAGGGCGATAGTGAGCGGCGTTGGGTTGATCAATGACTACTGCGCAGTTCACCCGATGCTGGTGGAGATGGAGACCGACGTGGCGGTGACGAATAATGGCAGCCCTGGTACAATGCTCCTGTGGTGTAATCCCGTTCGCGTATGTCATACCCTCGACGCTCGTCTTGCTGGCGCTTGCGGCAAAAGCGTGAAATGTGACCACGATAGCCGCAATAATAGCGCGTAGGGCGAGTAGATAAATAAGAAGGGTAGTAGCTTGCGCTAACTGCACTATGAGATAGAGCGGTGAGAGGGACAGCTGACGGCTCAGGCGGTGGTGTTGTAAAGCTCGTGGGAAAGCTTGTGGGAGGTGCGGCAGCAACCGCCGCGTACGTTCGTGGCGGGGACGTCGAGTAGGCACTGCGCCGTGCTCCCGACCGGGTTGCAGAAATTAGGTGCCTTTTCTCATCTTCTAACCACTACCACTACCACCACGTCAAGCTGATGGTGCCTGGTGGCACGGCGGCGGTGTGCGGGAACGATGGCAGAGTACGAGTGACAGTAGGCAGCAGGTGGGTCATGTGGTTCATGGACTTGAGCTCCTCGTTGATGACATCCCGCAATGACGTTGAAGAAGACTGATTGGGACAGACTCAAGGTAGTGTGAATCCCATTGATTCTAATTCTTTGCGTATATACATCCTTATCGTGTCTCGTAGGTTTAGATCCGCTGTAATACGGGCCGCATCACTGTCCGGTTGTAAGCGCATAGACTCAAGTTCTTCGAGGCGCTGACAGGTTGTCGCAACGTCAGCAACTGTAGCCGGATTCTGGATTGCAAGGGCATTGAATAAGACGGGTGCAATTCTCTTAAGAAGCTGGCGCACCTTGTCTGACTCTGTCATTGGTGTGTCAACACGGCGGCAAAATGAAAGAACAACCTCGATGTAGGATGTATACGACTCCCTTGATGTGCTGTTTCTGAGTGACGAGAGCTTTCTTTGCGAGAGCCGAAGGAACAGCCGGTGTGCCAAAGACATGGCGAAGCTGATCTTTGAAGGCTGACCAGTTGGGGTTGTCGATGAAGTGGTTGAGGAACTACGTCTTCGCGACACCCGTGAGGTAGAATGACACGTGGGCGAGTTTGTAGGTGTTGTCCCACCGGTTAGCAGCGCCGACACGTTCAAAATCGTCCAGCCATTCCTCCACATCTTCCCCGCGCATACTAGCGAAGAGATGGGGCTCACGCTGGAGGCTGTTGATGACGTGAGAAGGTGCGGCACGCGGTGGTGTAGTGGGAACGGCTGCAGCACCGACCTCATGTTGGTGCGACATATTTCCGGACACCTGACCCAAGCGGCGACCTGAACGTAGCTCCAGGGGATAGAGTGGTCGAGAGGACGGCGGGGGACATAACAGCACGCTCCACCACGTGTGAAGTCTTGGTTTGGATTAGCTTTGTTAGGCCCGCCGAGGAACCTGCAGCCGACAGCTACGATGAATGAACCAAGAGAGAGAGAGAGAGAGAAACGAGAAAAGAGGAAGGCAGGGAGGTCAACCAGATGCTAGTATCCGGTATGCTACCCTACGCTGGGGTTAGGGAATAGGGGGTTGAAAGAGAAAGGGAGAGTTAAAAAAATAAATAAGAGAAAAACAACGACACACACGCACACACAAAATCAGTCCACTCAGAGGCGTTCCGACAGGCCAGTAGTTCGTAAGAAGCCTAGTAGCGCTTGCACGGCTTTCTTCTGTGACGATGAGTCATGACGATGGCGTAGTATCCTTTCTTCTGACAGCGGCTGGTCATCTAACCTGTTTAGTTTATTAGAAAGGTGTTGTCTTTCCAGATTGTATTTCGGGCAGTCACACAGGATATGTCGAATTGTTTCTTCATCTCCGCAGTGTGCACAGTCGGCGGTGTCGGCCATACCTATGCGGAACGCGTACGCACGGGTAAACGCGACTCCCAACCATAGTCTGCACAGAGCAGTAGCGTCGCCTCGTCGAATTTTTGTTGGAAGCTGCATGCTTAACTTTGGATCAAGGGATCGTAATCTTGCATGCGTAAAGAGAGGCTCATTCCAAAGAGCCATGGAGCGTTGGCGAGCAAGCATTCGGAGCCTCCTAGCAGCGTCCGTTCTTGAGAGAGGTATTGACTGGTCGTTGCCTTCTGTATGGGCTTAACGGGCAGCCTGATCAGCTCGTTCGTTACCGATAATTTCACAGTGGCTTGGCAACCACTGAAATATAACGTGGTGCCCTTTCTCTGTTATGTGGTGTAGCATTTCTGCTGTTTCAAATACCAACTGCTCGTGTAGGACAACGGCGTAGATTTGACAGAAGTGACTGCAGTGCCGCCTTGCAGTCGCAAAAAATCGTCCACCGTTGCGTGCTTTGGTCGTTAATGAAACGCAGCGCAGCGCGAAGCGCTGCAAGCTCTGCTGCCGTTGTTGTGGTTGCATGAGCTGTCCTGAATTTGATGGTTGCGGCGTGCGTTGGAATAACGACCGCCGCAGTTGAGCTGTTTGGCAGGACGGAGCCGTCGGTGTAGACGTGGGTGCAGTCTTGGTACTTCTCGTACAGCAGAAGTAAGGCGAGCTGCTTGAGGGCTGGTATTGAGAAATCTCGTTTTTTCTGAATGCCTGGTATTGTCAGGTAGATGACTGGCTGTTTGAGGCACCATGGAGGAATTGAAGGTCTCGCCGCGGGCGTAAAACCAGTTGGTAGGGAGTCACCATGTGTAGTTATTGTTCGACAAAAGGAAGTATGAGGTCTATCCACTGGTAGAGAGGCTAGGTGGTGATGGGGATTCCGGCCCACATGCCTTATGTGTATCCTCAAAGCTTCAATTTCAATATGGGTCTGCACGAGGTGGTCTTTGGCTATAGCTATAGTCGCCATTGTTGAGGCGCCCTGAGGCAGACCTAGACATATTCGAAGCGCCTGTGCCTGAACGCTTTGTGAGTTCAAATGCACGGTACAATCAAACTTCTCCGGAAAAGCCATCCACCCACGTATGTTCCCGTTAAACGGCTTAATCTCAAGTCGAGGTAGGCGAGGACTGACGTTCACGTTGCTCACGTTCGCAGGAGCGTGGTTGGTACTTGCGGAATTTCCAGCGTAGGCGGCTCTTTGTACGTTGTTGATGTCGTCAAGTCGGCTCTGAAGACGTGCAACTATCGCCACCGCTTGATCCTCGTAGTCTGCTGATGCGGGGTATTGAGACGCGAGCTCCTAATTGGGACGTGCTCTTCCATTTCTTCGAATATCTTTTTAGCTACTGTTACGCATGGGTAGAGTGTACTAGAAGTGTTGAGTGGCGTGACCGCGCCTCGCCGCCTGATCCCTTCCGCATTGCCTGCAGCAGCGGAGCTGCAGTAGAATAGTACTGAAAGAGCCACGTGCCGCGTGCAGGCACTGCTATGCGCTTCGGCTCCTCTGGCGTGCTTTCTTGATGAAGATTTCTTCGTACCTGCCCATAATTCATGTCTAGCTCATGATGCCATAGCCCTTAAAGTATGACACGCTAATTTACTGAATTCAAGCTCCATAAATGTCCTTGTAAGATATCGAAAATAATTCAGAAAGCATGTGTCTTATACTGATCTCTTCTCAAATTTTTCTTCGTTGGTTAGGCGTCTACAATATTCAGAATAACTGAGCCGAATTTTTCGCACGGTAGCTGTTCTCAAAAAACTGTGAGATTGAAAAACAAATAATATGTCACACACACGCAGAACCAGAAAGCCAGAAGTAAACAGGGGAGAAAAAGAAGTCTGAACCCTCTACATCACGAAATGTTTTCGCAATTTAAATCCACGAGTGCTGAAGATTGGGCGAGTTGGTTCGTCGTACTTGAACTGGTATAGCGCATTACGGGGAAGGAGAAACGGCCGAGCAGACCGACACAAGAGGACAGAGCGCTAGACCTCTGTCCTCTTGTGTCAGTCTGCTCGGCCGTTTCTCCTTCCCCGTAATGCGCTATACCAGTTCAATTTCGAAATTTAACTTTTCAGGATATACTAAAATATTTACACGCATTCACAGAGACCATTAGGTGCCAAAGTCAGGCGTGATGCTGCACACCCCACCCCCTCAGAAAAAAAAAGAAATCTGCCATAGGTAGTCCTGTGCCAATAAGTTACATTTGGCGAAGCTCAATATAGCGTGTCTCTACAAATGCGCACTGTAGATTTCACGTTTTCGACAGTATGACATCTTAAAACTAGTTCAAGTCTAACGTAGTCGGACGAGAAACGCACCGCCTGAATATAGTAGTTGTGGTGAGGAGCATTGTATATATATATATATAGTGGGAGTAATAATTCAATGGGCCAGTAAGTCTTCGTGAACGTATGGGATACGGCACAACGGGAGCGTTGTCAAGAAGGACAAATATATTTATTCTTGTTGCCAACGCTCCCATTTTGCCATATCCCATATATATTGTCATGGGGTCGTGACAGGGCCGTAGACAGGAGACTTCGTGTTGGGATTTAACTGTTTATTTGGGCGAACCTGTGCCCAGTAAACGGAAAGTCCGATTACAGCAGCAGTCTTGCACAGATAGCAGTCTCGGACTGATAGCGGCGAACGGAGCGTCGGCCTTCGTTCACAACAACTTACAAGCGGCGAAGCGCGTCGGCATTTATACTCTTGCCATCGAATGTTCTAGCGTTATCGCTGGCGGTGGCGTAGGTTCCAGAACAATCTGTACCGTTCGCACAGTGGGCATGATCTTATCTAAATGATCTACTACAGTCCGGAACCTTCTCGAAAACTGCAGGCACGGTTTGCGCTGAGAATTGTGTGGCGTTTTGGGACGATAACAAAAACTTAGGAAATGGAACGTGGCATTGCCCTCCTCTAAAAAAGGCATCGTCTCGATGCTTTAACTAAAAATGAAGGTACTATAATAATGCAAGAAAGTACAATGAATAAATTACGATGAAAGAATAATACAAAAAAACTTTGTTTCAGTTTGTTAACGCGCATGAAACGGCTTGAGGCGCGCGACATGCACGACTTCAGGTCGCGATCGGCGTCGTTGAGAGTTCGTGATGCCGTCGGGGACAACCTCGTAATCAAGTGGGCCGAGACGTCGAACCACCCTGTACGGTCTGAAGTAGCGTCGCAGAAGCTTTTCACTTAGTCCACGTCGGCGTATCGGCATCCACACCCAAACACGTTCACCGGGCTGGTATTCCACGAAGCGTCGTCGAAGGTTATAACGGTGGCTGTCTGTCGTCTGTTGATTCTTGATACGGAGACGCGCAAGTTGTCGGGCTTCTTCGGCACGTTGAAGGTACTCGTTCACATCGAGGCTTTCTTCGTCGGTGACGTTGAGTAACATGGCATCGAGCGTCGTTGCCAGGTTCCTTCCGTAGACCAATTTGTATGGAGATATTTGCGTCGTCTTCTGCACCGCCGTGTTGTATGCGAAGGTCACATACGGAAGAATGGCATCCCACGTCTTGTGTTCGACATCGATGTACATTGACAGCATGTCTGCGATCGTCTTGTTAAGCCGCTCGGTGAGGCCGTTGGTCTGTGGGTGGTACGCTGTCGTCCGGCGGTGGTTTGTTTGGCTGTATGCCAAGATCGCTTGAGTTGAGCCGGCAGTGAATGCCGTTCCTCTGTCGGTGATAAGGACCTCGGGGGCGCCGTGACGTAGGACGATATTTTCGACGAAGAACTTAGCTACCTCGCATGCACTGCCTTTTGGCGGGGCATTTGTCTCGGCGTAACGGGTGAGGTAGTCGGTAGCTACCACGATCCACTTGTTTCCGAAAGCCGACGTCGGGAACGGCCCTAGTAGGTCCATACCAATCTGCTGGAAAGGTCGGCAAGGTGGATCAATTGGCTGCAGAAGTCCCGCTGGCCTTGTCGGCTGTGTCTTGCGTCGCTGACAGTCCCGGCATGTCCTCACATAACGAGTGACGTCGGTGGTAAGACGTGGCCAGTAGTACCTTTCTTGTATCCTCGCGAGCGTGCGAGAAACACCGAGGTGTCCTGCCGTCGGATCGTCGTGCAGGGCTGCAGGAGTTCTGGTCGCAGAGCTGAAGGCACCACAAGGAGGTACTTAGCTCGAAGCGCTGAAAAGTTTTCCTTTTGTGGAAGACCATTTCGTAAGAACGACGCAAGTGCGCGCTTGAATACCTTCAGGACTTCGGCAGTCCTGCCTTCGAGGTATTCTATTAGGGCCTTAAGTTCCGGGTCGGCCCGCTGTCGTTCAGCGAAGTCGTCTGTAGTTATCGTTCAAAAGAAGTAGTCGTCATCCGGGTCGTCGGGTAGCGGTTGGTCGACAGGCGCACGAGAGAGACAGTCGGCGTCAGAGTGTTTTTTGCCGGATTTGTAAATGACAGTAATGTCATATTCTTGAAGTCTCAGGCTCCATCGTGCGAGGCGACTTGAAGGGTCCTTCAAGGTGGCTAGCCAACACAAGGCGTGGTGGTCGCTCACAACTTTGAAGGGCCTGCCGTAGAGGCAGGGGCGAAATTTCAACGTAGCCCAGATGATGGCGAGGCACTCCTTTTCTGTTGTGAAATGATTTGCTTCTGCTTTGGATAGTGATCGGCTGGCGTAACTAATAACCCTTTCAAGTCCATCAGCCCTCTGCACAAGAACGGCGCCGAGACCTACGCTGCTTGCGTCAGTATGTATTTCTGTCTCGGCGAATTCGTTGAAATGGGCAAGTAACGGAGGCGTCAGGAGGCGATATTTAAGCTCCTGGAAAGTGTGTTTCTGTGGCGTTTCCCACTTGAATTCCACGTCGGCCTTGGTAAAGTTAGTGAGAGGATCGGCGATGCCGGCGAAGTTTTCCACAAACCGCCTATAATATTCGCACAGGCCCAGAAATCGGCGCACGGCCTTCTTGTCAGTGGGCGGCGGGAAGTCGGCGATGGCGGCTGTTTTCCGTGGATCGGGACGAACTCCAGACTTGCTGATAATGTGCTCCAGAAAAAAGAGCTTCTCATACGCAAATCTGCACTTTTCTGGCTTCAGTGTGAGTCCGGACGTCTTGATGGCTTGAAGTACAGCTTCAAGGCACCGAAGATGCTTGTCGAAAATCGAGGAAAACACGACGACGTCGTCAAAGTACACAAGGCAAGTCTGCCACTTCAATCCTGCCAGTACTGTATCCATAACGCGTTGAAAAGTTGCAGGCGCTGAGCAAAGACTGAAAGGCATCACCTTAAACTCGAAGAGGCCGTCCGGTGTTATAAACGCCGTCTTCTCTCGGTCTCTTTCGTCGACTTCGATTTGCCAATAGCCAGTCTTGAGGTCCATTGACGAAAAGTACTTGGCGTTATGGAGCCGATCAAGTGCGTCGTCTATTCGTGGAAGAGGATACACGTCCTTTCTTGTGATTTTGTTCAGGCGGCGATAATCGACGCAGAAACGTAGGGACCCATCTTTTTTCTTCACTAACACCACGGGGGATGCCTATGGACTCTTGGACAGCTGGATGATGTCGTCCCGCAGCATTTCGTCGACTTTTGTCTTTACGGTCGCGCGTTCTCACGTCAAAACCCTGTACGGACCCTGACAAAGTGGTTTGGCAATTTCCTCTCTTATGATGCGATGTTTCGTGATTGGCGTCTGCCGAAGTTTCGATGACGATAAAAAGCAATCTTCGTATTGCAGCAGCAGGGTCTTGAGCTGTTCTTGCTTATGATTCGGAATGCTGGGATTGAGGTCGAAAGCTGTAGGAGGGGCTTGGTACCTATGAGAAGGTTCCGCACAATCGACGAGGGCGAAAGCACTGGTGGCTTCGACAATTTCTTCGATGTATGCGACCGTTGTTCCTTTGTTCACATGTTTGTACTCATTGCTGAAATTCGTGAGCATAACCGTTGCTTTACCTCCCCGCAGCTCTGCAATTCCTCTTGCGACGCAAATATTTCGGGGGACCAACAGATGCTGACTGCCTTCAACGACGCCTTCCAAGTCAGGTGATTTAGGAGCGCCGACTGAAATAATGACGCTTGAGCGAGGCGGAATGGTGACTTATTCTTCCAGCACATTCAAGGCATGGTGTCCTGACGGCGTGCGCGGTGGTAGTGCTTCTTCTGTGGATAACGTTATCGACTTTGTTTTTAGGTTGATGACCGCACCATGGAGGCATAAGAAGTACGTGCCAAGGATGACATCTCTCGAGCAACGCTGTAGGACTACGAAGTCTGTAGGATAAATACGGTCGTTAATGGTGACTCTCGCTGTGCAGATTCCTGCAGGCGTTACGAGATGACCTCCGGCTGTGCGGATTTCAGGGCCTTTCCAAGCTGTCCTAACTTTAACTTCGCGGCGAACGACCCACTGATGACAGAATAGTCGGCTCCAGTATCGACGAGAGCGGGACCACTGTGGCCGTCGATAAGAACGTCGAGGTCACTAGTTCGCCGTCTCGCATTACAGTTAGGGCGTGGCGTCGGGTCACGGCTGCGTCGGCTTGTTCCGCTGCTTCCATGTTGCGTCGTCAGGCCACATTCGGTAAGTGAGCTTTCGCCGTCAGGGCTTCGCCTGGTTGGCGTTGCGTTTGGAAAGCTCCGTCGCGGCGTCGTCGTCGTCGGAGGATCTTCGGTAGTTCGTCGCACAGCAACCGCACCTGCACCGGTAGCTGCCCTTAGTTTCCCGGATACGGGCTAGGATACCGGGCCCGCGTTGGGACGGAGTATACCCGGGGGTGTGGTGACATGCGGCAGCTGGGCGACGGCGAACGGGAAGGACTTCGTGGTGTCCATTGAGTTCCTGTCAGGTAGTCGGCGATGTCACGTGGCCGTTCCCCTGGTTGCGGACGTGGTGCATCGACGGCGAAGCCACGCAGTCCCATTTGTCGGTACTGGCAACGGCGGCAAGTGTGCCCGGCCTCGCCGCAGTGGTACACAGTGGGCGGTGGTCAGGGGTGCGCCAAACGTCGGTTTTCCTCGGCGCACTGCGCTGGCCCGCTGGCGAACGGTAGGTCGTCGGTGGGGGTGGTGGTGGCGGTGGTGTGTGGCGACGGAAGTGCGACGGGGCGGCGTTTCGGCGTGGACGGGGAGGAGCGTTGTGGCGCACTGCAGTGGCGTAGCTCATAGTTTCTGGCTCGGGCAGTGGTGTTTGGGGAATTCGAAGCGATTGCCGAACTTCTTCTCGCACAATGTCGGCGATCGAATCCACTTGAGGTTGCGCCGAAGGCAACAGTTTGCGAAGCTCTTCCCGCACGATTGCTCGGATCGTTTCACGCAGGTTGTCGGAGTCACTGGCTTGAGCAGCAGCGCATTCTGGACTCAGGCGACGATTATACTGTCTGGTGCGCATGTCCAGAGATTTTTCTATGGTGGTCGCCTCGGATACAAATTCTTGGACGGCGTTCGGTGGATTTCTTATTAGTTCCGCGAAGAGTTCCTGTTTGACCCCTCACATGAGGAAACGAACTTTCTTCTCCTCAGGCATGTCTGGGTCAGCGTGACGAAATAGGCAGGTCATCTCCTCTGTAAAAATTCCAACCTTTTCATTTGGTAGCTGAACCCGGGTCTCTAGTAGAGCAGCGGCCCTCTCTTTGCGAGCAACGCTTGCGAACGTTTGCAGAAATGCACCGCAGAAGACATCCCACGTTCGGAGCGTGGACTCCCGATTTTCTAGCCAGGTCCTTGCGGTGTCTTCCAGGTAGAAGTACACACGACGGAGCTTGGAGCTTTTCTTCGTTGTCCCAGTGGTTGAGGGTGGCCACACGGTCGTATGTTTCTAGCCAGGTTTCCGGGTCTTCAAACGATGACCCATGAAACGTTGGTGGTTCCCTGGGTTGAAGAATGACGATCGCGGGCTGAGACGCTCCGGTTGTCATAGTCGATGCAGTAGAGGCCACAGCCTTGGCTTTCCGCGCCTTGTCTTGTAGAAGCCCGTACTCCGGTTTCAGACCTTACTATCGGCGGCTTGTTCGCTGCTCCTGGTAGCCTGGGAGTCCACACTGAACGTCAATGCCTCTTCAAAGGCAATCTGTGTCAAGGCCAGCGATCGAGCCCACCTGACACGATCAACTCAACGACGTCATCACGCAGTGGTGCCGTTCTGTCTTACACAACACACAGCGAGCCCCCTCAGCCCACGAGCTCGATGAAGCAATCGGCGCCTTCCAGTCTGGCGAGTCTTACGCAATGCGTGGCAACGTCACTCGTTTTTTGATGCAACGAAGCGCAGCGGCTCCGGATTTGATGATCATGACGCGGCCCAGCGGCGGGCCCCATTGTTGGATTCCGACATCACAGCCAGCGGCGCTTCTGGTTGGACGTCAATGACGCGAAACGTCCTTCCGGTGCCTATAAAAAAGCCACGGGGTGCGTCGCCAGCAGTTCACTTTTGCATCAGAGAGAAGCCGACCTATGCGTGCGAGAGAAGACATCTCGTTGCTTCGAGTCCCTTTCGCTGTCGGCGCAGCCGGTGTCCTTGACAGCGGCGAGTTTCGTGGTGCCTTTCGTATCCTCGTCGGCGGCGCGCTTCGTAACAGTAGATGGCAGCTACGGGATCGGCCGAAGTCAGCAACATCGATGCGGTGAGTGCCCGATGTTTTCGCCTCAGTTCACGAAATGGCTGTAGCACAGGTTGTAGTTGTTTAGAGGTCTGTGTGAAGCATTTGTGAGTAAGCTTTGATCATTTCAAGCCAAGTCGGAGCGCTTTGAAACCAAATTCAATGTGGAGGGTGTAAACACAGCAGTGTAAAAAATTGCTTGCGCATCTTGTTAGTACGCCTATAGTAGCTAGGCAAGTCGATTCTTAACAGAGGCAAACAGCAAGAGGCTAGTGTGAATGATAGAGAACCTTAAAGTGAAGGAAGTCATCGAAATTCCTGAGGAACTTGGCCTTACTTTGGGCTGTGTGATACAAAAGCAAGCAATCCTTGAGACCATGAAGGATGAAGGAGTGTCGGGTGATGAAGTCGATGAGGCCTGAGCGGATATCAAAGCACGCCGCAAGGAGGCTGAAAAGCGAGATGTTCGCCAACGTAAAGAAGCTGAAAAGCGCGAACGTCGCGAGCGTGAAGAGGCCGAGAGGAAGGAGCACGTCGAGTTGAAACGAATATAATTGGCAATCCTACAGTCTTTGCAGGTGCCTAGCGTAGCTTCTGCGACAGTTAAGGTCGGCGGTTACAGAATGTGGGACCAACTGCCACCGTTTGTAGTAGGCGAGGACATGGCGAAGTATCTCGTCAAGTTTGAACACGTCTGTGAGCGAAACGCTTTGGAGCGGTCTCTTTGGGCCCAAAACCTGTTCGCTTTTTTTCCTGTCAAAGTGTTCGACGTGATAACGTGCTTGTCGAGGGAAGCATTTGAGAGCTATGACGAGGTGAGAGAAGTGCTCTTGAGTCGTTATCAGTTGTCACCCGAGGCTTTCAGGCAAAGATTCCGGTATGCTAAAAAAGTGAATGAGTCTCATGAGCAACTGAGCCTAGAGCTACATTCTCTCATGGCCCTGGAGGTGAACCTGGAGGGACCTGGCGAACGAGCGTGCCCGACATCCGAGCCACGTGGAAGCAGCTCGTCTTGACGGTGCATAGTCAAGCGGCGGGGGTACGCCTGGGAGCACACCCCGAACGTCAATGCCTCTGCAAAGGCAATCTGCGTCAAGGCCAGCTGTCGAGCCTGCCTGACAAGATCAACTCAACGACATTATCGCGCAGCGGTGCCCGTCCGTCTTACGCAACGCACAGTGAGCCTTCTCAGCCCATGAGCCCGATCAAGCAATCGGCGCCTTCCCGTCTGGCAAGCCCTATGCAATGCGTGGCAACGCTACCCATCCTTGGGTGCAACCAAGCGCAGTGGCTCTGGATTTGATGATCATGACGTGGCCCAGCAGCAGGCCCCATCGGAGGATTCTGACAGCACGGCCAGTGGCGCTTCTGGTTGGACGTTGGTGACGCAAAAGGTCCTTCCGCGCTGCTTATAAAAAAGCCAAGCGGCGCGTCGCCAGCAGACGACCTATGCGCATGAGAGATGGCGACGTATGCGTGCAAGAGAAGACATCTCAGCACTTCGAGTCCCTAAGCTGTCGGCCCCCCAGTGCTGAATAAGTAACACCTCTATTTCTATGCTGTACATAAACCTTGACTTAACTCACCGTCGTCTCGTCCGCTCGTCTATCAGCTCTGTGCAGAAGCAGTTGCGAGCTAAGTAACACACGCTACCAAACGGCTGGTGACTTTGGCGGCGGAGTGCGGAGCAGTGGAGCCTTCGGGACCATGTTGGTGTCGCACCTTCGTAACACTTCTCATCGCTGGATGTCAGCCACTTCTTTATTACAACGATTGTTGCTTTATAGACGCTGTTGCTTCCTAAATTATTAGTCGCCTCGTTTATTATGTCTAAAAACTCCATGTGGTCAAAATTTGCGGAGGCCTCCACTACGGCATCTCTCATAATCATATGGAAATTTTGGGACGTCGAACCCACATATCAATCAATCAGTTATGATCTTGGTATTCCGAGCGCATGCCAATGATGTATTCTGTTTCAAACGATCTCTTGCTGCAGTGCGCTCACAGGAATCCTCAAGCTTGCGTTCACTCGTTGACGTTACTTGGCGCTGCCACTGACAAGGCTTACGAAGTACGACGATTATCCTTGAAAGGAATTGTTCTTGTCGATCCCGCCATTCATGTCGCCGATACGCCGCAGATCCTGTGTTTTGGCACCATATTTTATAGCACGACATAGCAGGTCCTATAGCACGCGCAAATAAAAACTCGGAGCGTACTGGGCACAAATAATTTCGATTGAATAGCGACAGAAAATCCGAAGAAAAAGAACACATGCGTAGTGGGTCAGCTCCTTCGCTTTGGTTCAAACACCGTACGCTGGTTTTGTCTTTGGAAAATGCATCTAAATAATGACTTGATAACGACCACACCATTTATAACTGTGTTGCGCATGAGTTCGCCCGTTAATATCTTCCAGAGGTTATATGATCCGATGAGTAAAGCAGCGCGGGTTCTGCATCTCCTGCATCATGAATTTTTTTTTCCAATCGCAGCTGTCTCACAGATGGACTGTCGTCGGAGAGTGTGAAAACTTCGCGGCAAATAAATGAAACCAAGATAGTTTGTACACTACAGGCTTGCGAGTTATGCTGGCTATGAAAAAGCGCTTTCCCAATCGTCAACTTTTCAGCTCTTGAGGTTGTCGCTCTTCCAAAACCGTTAATTGGAATTCTGGTCTCCCAAACCATCTTTGGCCTTAGCTTAATGGCGAGGTCTTCTTTAGAAATGGATCACGGACTGCTGCCATCCAAGATAGCTCTCATGTATAAGAAGTTATCATCGTGACGTGCCCAAGCGTAGATTATTTGAAGGTATGCTTCGTTATCCGTCCTGTAGTCGGGTACAACTTAAGAAGGCAGGAGAGGCCCTACCTATATTTATTTATTTGTTTATTAATTTATTCATTACATAGTGCAGACCTTTAGGTCCAAGCAGGTGGGCAGTTACAAGGAGACATAGTCGAAACACTAAGTGGCATAAAGATTATTTGGGTTGAGTGTTTGATACACTCATAGTGAACACAAGGAGCGACATAGCAAATTATTTCATAATAACGTATGTACCGGACAAAAGAGAAAAAAACACCACAAATTCATACTTCATGGGTCATGCAATTAAAGTAAAAAGGAATACATAATAAACACAGAACAATAAACATAATTATTTTCACCGTTCAAGCCAAGAAAGTAATGAATACATAAGTATACATAAAGTACAGCACATACAAGATGAAAAGGAAAACGAAAAGAAAAGAAAACGCTGTAATAAAAGATCGAAAACCTGAATTTTCAGGACAATGCTATTTAGAGCGAAGGAGAAATAGATTCTCTGAGGATGCCGGTGTTTTTCTGTTCCAATCTGAGACCGTGCGTGGAAAATATGAGAACTTGTAAGCGTCTGTCTTGCAGAAATAGGGTGTTAGAGATTTGGCGTGATGATGCCTTGTGGTTGATAACTATCTCAGGTATGGCGATGGGTCAATCGCAAGTTTGTGGTTCAGAAGAAGAGAAAGAAGGTCAATTCTTATGTGTTTTCGACGTTTGCTAAGAAGGGAAATGTCATTGGCCTTCATTATTTCAGAAGAAGAGTCGACTCGTGAGAACTTGCTAAAAATGAACCGGACGGCTTTCCTTTGTATTCTTTCCAGGCACTTGATGTTAGTTTGAGTGTATGGGTCCCATACTGCACTCGCGTATTCTAATTTAGGTCTTCTTAAAGAATAATAGGCCAGTAATTTAACATTGCTTGGGGCATTGAGAAGCTTATGTTGTACGAAGCAAAGTTTTTTGAATGCAGAGGAGGAAATAATTATGTGTTTATTCCAGGATAAGATAGTTCTTATTGTAACACCTAAGTATTTATAGCTATCGACTTGCCTAAGTGGCGAAGAACCAAGCTGGTAAGTAAAAGACAGGGGTGCTTTTTTACGCGTTATAGTAGCAGTACGGTTTTATCGGCGTTCAAAACCATGCCCCATTTTTCGCACCACTGCAACACGTTATTTAAAATGTTGTTTAACTCAACCTGATCATCAAGATAAAAATTTCTTTGAATACTACACAGTAGTCTGCAAATAATCGAATTTGAACACCAGGGCTTACTAGACTAACAATATCATTAATATAAACCAAGAAAACAGGGGTCCTAGGACACTGCCTTGTGGCACCCCCGAAGTGACTGCCAAACTTTCAGAACGTTCGCCTTCAACGACAATATCCATCTGATGAAGTGTTCAGGGACGCCAAGAGTTCTAAACTTTATGATTAGTTTATTGTGTGGAACCTTGTCAAAAGCTTTGCTAAAATCAAGAAATATTACATCTACTTGGCCATTAGAATCAAGAGATGAAGCGAAAGAGTGAACTACATTTATTAGTTGGGTTATCGTTCAATACCCTTTTTGAAAGCCATGCGGATGTTCTGTTAGCGCAGCATTATTCTCTAGAAATTCACGAACACAGTTGGCTATAAAATGTTCCACAAGTTTGCACCATTGGGATGTCAGTGAAATAGGACGATAATTTTGTATAAGTGTCCTGTCACCTTTCTTGAGCACAGGAACAACCCGGGCTGTTTTCCAGTCAATAGGCAGTTGTGCAGCGATGACTGAGACACGAAAAAAATTACAAGAAAGTTTGCAAAAAGCGCGGCATATCGCTTTAGAAGTATGTTAGCGATTTCGTCGGGACCAGAAGAACTCTTAGTTTTCAAGTTTAGAAGCATAATAAATACCCCAGCATACGATACAAAACACGTATCTAATTGTTTGGAGAACGTGCCGTCACACGCGCATATAGTTGCGCCAGAGAATACACTTTGAAAATAGTTGTTGAAGAGTTGAGCAATCTCACACTTATCTGTCACCGGCTTCCCGTCAACTGATAGTTGAGTAACTGGTTTCTTGCTATCTTTTATGTAGTGCAAAACCTATCAGGCTGATTTTTCATGAAGTTGGGAAGCGATATTTCGAAATAATAATCTTTTGCTGCACGAAGTGCACTAGCGAGGTCATCTTGCATCTGCTTTATTCTGTCCTTCTGCACATGTTTCTTTTTATATCTCTTTATCCTGCGTTTTAGTTGAATGATTTTTCGATTCATCCAAGGCGTTTCTTTTATAACTTTCTTCAGTTTATTAGGACGAGATTATCCAGACAATAGCGACACATGTCTTTGAACTTGTTCCAATATAATTGAGCGTTGTTGCCCTCGAAATAAATCAAACAGTTTTGCAAGTAATCGATAATGCTTGGGTCGTTGGCATGAGAAGAGTCCTTAAAAGAACGTGCAGAGACGTGTTTATACTGTTTAAGTGGTTGAAGCGGTAATAATATGCTTACGAGACGGTGATCAGAGAGCGCTGGCTCCACTTCTACAGTGCAATCAGAAAAATCACGACTGATAAACGCCAGGTCTAACACAGAGCTACATGAAATGTGTACACGGGTTGGTTCATGGACTACCTGCAATAAATTATACCTTAACATATTATCGAACATAATGCTAAAGTGTTTATTATATGAGCTACTGGCAGCAATGCCTTGCCAATCTACTCCCGGCAGGTTAAAATCCCCGTGAAGAAAAATTTTCTTATTTTCGTGCATTGACATCTCATTATTCAGCGTCTCTAATACATCCGTTGAGGCATATGGAGGTCAATAAAGTGTGTTCAACATGAAACTCTGACCTCAGATAGAGATTTTAACACGCAGGCCTTCGATACCTACTACGTCATCTAATAAAACCGCCTGAACACTATCTTTACCTACGACAGCCACGCCTCCGCCCTTATCCTGCCGATCTTTACGAAATACTGTTTAAGAAGGGGGGAATATGTCATTTTCACATATGTCCTCATTCGGCCAGGTTTCTGTTAAGACAGCTACACGAGGATCATACTGTAGCAACAAAACTTCTAAGAATTCAGTTTTGTTTTTCACACTGTGGGCGTTTACATTACATATTCGGACTTGTTTAGGGCTTTTAAAGGCATCATGTCAGTCGCAAGATAATGTCGATGTATTATCGCGCTGACCTTTTACGTGCGTGGACTGTGCGGTTTTTGTTGCTTTAATACGTTTGTTCAGCGTTTCGTTCCAATAAAAGTATTCTTTATCTATTCCTAATCTGTCGTGAATAAGCGAGACCTTCTTCCCAAGTTGCTTTTCACTTTAACACTTTCCCACAGTAGTTTTCGTTTTCTTAATGGTAATGCGGAGTAGTCATTATGGACAAATATTGAGCTGCCTGTTAGCTTTTTTACATTAGCGAAGATTTCTTGTTTTTTGTTGAATTCTTTGAGGTATATGATAACTGGGCGCCTGCCTTTGTGATGTCCAAGTTGATGAATGCGACCAATGGATCTACTTTTCACACCAAGTGTAACTTCGAACACGTCTTTCACAACCTTACCCTTAGGCGACGTTTTGGTTTCATCGCATGATTCGGGTATTCCATGAACTATCAAATTAGATCGTCTGCTTCGGTCCTCCAGATCTGTAAGTTTTTTGACTTGAAAGTTTATGACCTGCTCCACTGACTGTAGCAATGCCTGTACTTTAACAGCTTGTCCTGAAGGAAGGAAGTGTTCAGAGCTCCTTTCAAACATTTCATCGGTAACTCTTTCTATCAACTTTTTTATGTCCGCTATTTCTGTCTTTAATTCATTTTAGCCACATTTCAAGGCCTTCTGGCCCTGAAGCAGCTCTTCAAAAATTTCTTTTTGTGTAGGTTCAGGGTTCACTTCCACGTCACCGCACAACAGCAACTTCAGCATAAACACACATTCTATAGCACCGTTTGGGGCACGCATTGCTATAGCACCGTTTGGGGCACGGCAGGACCACTAGGCCAGGACAGTCACTTCGAAACTTACAGTAATGAGAACTAACCTGCAGTACGAAAAACAGTTTCCTGCTTAGCGTCATGGCATTGCCGGGTCTGCCGGGCCCAATATAGTGGTAGTCGTGAGGCATCCGTTTTATATCCCAGGCTGTTGATGACGTCATGCCTCGTTGGTCGATAGGTGTCGCCAGAAGTTCCGCGCTATCATGCGATGGTGCTAGTTGATTTGATGACGAGACCGAATTGAAAAGCTGGTATGCATCGTTGGCTTGGCGCACCTCGTGGCACACCTGACAAGTCGTTGGTAAACCAGCGGCGATTTCCAGCAAACCCTGCAGTACGAAAAACAGTTTCCTGCTTAGCGTCATAGCATTGCCGGGTCCGCCGGGCCCAACGAAGTGGTAGTCATGAGGCATCCGTTTTATATCCCCGGCTGTTAATGACGTCACGCCTCGTTGGTCGATAGGTGTCACCAAAAGTTCCGCGCTATGATGCAATGATGCTAGTTGATTTGATGACGAGACCGAATTGAAAAGCTGGTATGCATCGTTGGCTTGGCGCACCTCGTGGCACACCTGACAAGTCGTTGGTAAACAGGCGGCGATTCCCAGCAAACCCTGCAGTACAAAAAAAATTGCCCGCAGCTTCCCTCGGGGGAACACTAAGGAGGATGCGGAGCATATAATTGGTTAACGGGGTGTTAAAGTGCGACTTACTTGGGTCGATGGCTAAATTGGTTAACGTGGTTGTGAAATGGGGTGTTCAATTGCGACTGACTTGGGTCAATAGCTAAATTGGTTAACGGGGTTGTAGGAGGGGGTGTTAAATTAGTGAACACGTACACACGTATGCGAAAGGGCGGCGCTGGTCCAAGGGACGTCGATCATTGTGTTTGTGGATTCGTTGGAATTCATTTCACCGCGACCTTGGACGTCGACGCGCCGTACAAACCAACCGACGAACGGCAACTGAGCGAGTGAGCGCCGACCTTGAGTATATATACAGCACGACGGCGCATGCACTGTCAGCTGTTGAATGTTCTCGAAGCGCGACGGCGCATGCGCGTCCACTGGAGAATCGGGAGAATTGTAGAATGTTCTCGAAGGGGAGAAGCGCGCGCGGCACAGATGGTGGGTGACGGTGCATGCGCGCGTCAGCTGTCGAATGTTTGAGAAGGGGGAGAAGCGCAACGGCGCATGCGCGCGCGTCAGCTGCCGATGTTCTCGAAGCGCGACGGCACATGCGCACGCGTCAGCTGCCGATGTTCTCGAAGCGTGACGGCGCATGCGCGCTACATTATACAGCGAGCGAATGTTCGTGCAGAAGCGCACGCGGTGTGTAGAGGAGGAAGGGTGCACAGATGGTGGAGGAGTGAAGCGCGCGCGGTGTGTAGAGGAGGAAGGAATGCACAGATGGTGGAAGAAGGAGGAGGAAGCTTGCGGACGGCGCCGCACTACAAGCCTCGAGTATTAGATGCTCCGCATCTAAAACAGCTTTCTGCTTAGCGTCATGGCATTGCCGGGTCCGCCGTGCCCATTATGAACGAAGTGCAGCGGCCACTTGACTCCACGACTAAAGAAATAGTCCCGCTCAAAAAATTGTGACGCCTATTTGTCGGTAACGCATATTTGTCGGTATAAACAAGATTTATGTATCGTGAAGACTGCTTTGGTAAAACTGAAATGTTGGAAATGGCACAGCACATGCCGGATCACGAGAGAAAATTAACTCTGTGCTTTCTACAACGATGTGCGTCGTCTACTACGGAGCAAGATTGATGGCACCGGATGTGTAATCGTAAAGCAATCGCTGGTTTCATAGCATGAGACTCGTAAATACTTTCTGTGTGTTCGCACAACCTTTTCTTCTAAAGTGTAAGACTTTTTTTTGGTTGCGAACCTGTAATCTCCTGAGTTTGCGCACGTTTACGCAAAGCGTTCCGTGCCAGAGTTAATCAGTTATACGAGTTGCGAAACTGCATTGCAAAATTCAGACACGCAGTTGGCCCAATTTTTAGGGAGTTAGCTTACGTTCTTGCCACCCGGGAGTGGCAACACAAAACATCATTAATGTGTTTATTAGTGGGCGTGCAAAACAACAGGTGGCACGAAAATCTGCTCATTCCCGACAAGGGGTCAATGACGTGTCCAGATTTCGATACATGGAGCCTATGGGCAGTTTTCCAACTGGCATGATTTATAACTTGGTTGCGTGCAAGTTTTTGCTATGGGGCCCAGTGAGGTGACATCAAAACAGGGTCCTTTGTTACCGTATCAGGCTTGTGTCGCCTCGATGGCCACACCACTGAGGAGCTTCAACAAGAACAAGAGCGGCCACATTGTTTATTTTATTTATATCGCTCGCACAAGTAATGCATATAGGAGAACAAATATAAAACATCATTGACTTAGTGAGGCCCAAAATGCTCGTTCAGGCAGCCACCGTCGATTGTGACGCGCCGCATACTGAAACAGCAGTAGTCAGAGCAAACTTTATGATTCTGTGGTCATTCTGCACTGAGAGTTGAAGTGATGTCATAAACAATTTTTAATTTATAATATCTCTGGCAAGTAACGCAAGTGCAAGAACGAATATTAAAGTAATTAACTTTACTGGCACTGTGTCGTCATATTTACATACCATAAAAATGCTCAGCAATGTTCATAGTGTTATAGAAATTGTAAAGAAAGATGTTACTGCAGCATGCTTTGCAATAACAAACGACAAAATAAAAGGACACAATGGGAATAAACATATACAGGCAAGGACGCAATTACATATTTACACACATTCACACAAACAAGAGCGCGAAAACAGATCTAAAATACAAGAAATTGTAAAATGACTAATGTGCACAAAAATCCACGCACATTTAACGCAGACGCGAGTGGACTGCAATGAGTCAGTTCAAAAGCAGCTGTGCCTACTTTATCGTATTATTTTGAGGTACATATAGGCTCTAAAGTCTTGACTGTCACAGCAATTTTTTAGTAGCGACATATCAATACAATCGAAAAATTGGCAAATCCCACGTACAGGGGTAATCGATGCTATGCGAAGCATGAATGAGAAATGTTGATATGTCACTTTAAAAAAAGCACAAGATTACGAAGTGGAGGTAAATGATGCCATACAACACTTCTGTGTCATGATTATCATGTTTGAATGTGCTGTTTACCTTAGTCATCTATTCACGTCACGTGATACCAAATTTAGTATTTGTGGAGCTATCGAAATGGCCGCGAGCACGCTATGAGCATGGTATGTTGTCATGTTCTTACTTGACATGCGTGTCAGGCTTATCAAGTCTGCACCAGTCATATATTTCGTCATCCATTCACGTCATGTAACACCAAGTTTGGTATACGCGAAGCTAGCAAAACGGCCGCGAGTGCATCATGAAGGGCTCAATATTGCCACGTTCCATTTTCCAAGTTTTTGTTATCGTCCCAAAACACCACACGATTCTCAGCGCAAACCGCGCTTGCAGTTTTCAAGAAGGTTCCGGACAGTAGAATATCATTTCTATAAGATCACGCCCACTGTGCGAACGGTACAGATTGTTCCGGAACCTACGCCACCGCCAGCGATAACGCTAGAACATTCGACGGCAAGAGTATAAATGCCGACGCGCTTCGCCGCTTGTCAGTTGTTGATCGAAGGCCGACGCTGCATTTCGCCGCTATCAGTCCGAGTTTTTATGCCCCATAGTACACAAGAGGGGTGTCTATACGAGCACGGTAGGTATAAAATGTTGTAAAGAGTTTTTTTGAGTTTGAAGTTAATAAACTTCTCTTGGTATCAGTCCGAGACTGCTATCTGTGCGAGACTGCTGCTGTATTTGGACTTTCCGTTTACCGGGCACAGGTTCGCCCAAATAAACAGTCAAATCCCAACACGAAGTCTCCTGTCTTCAGCCACGTCACGACCCCGTGACATCTGGTGGAGGTGCTGGGTACACGGCTTGACGGAGGCGTCCGGTACATGGAAGAAACAGTCCAACATACATGGAAAAATACTCCAATGGAACGTTGACGCGCGCGCACGCTGGGCACAGTGACGCTAAGTTTGCAAAACGCGAGCACTCTATAGTCTTAAGTTAGGCGCGACCAGCGTCCGTCGGCGCTGCCCGACGGAAATCGGCGCGAAATGACATGCTGAATTTCACGCCGGTGCCGTAGAGTCTCATTACTCTATATTGATCCGTTGCCCAGACAACAATGCGTCTCCCTCTTTTCGTGATGATGGGACGCCCGGAATCACTGAAACGCGCATGCGTCAAGGTGACGGAGCGTGGCACGTGCCTTCGAGTATATGGCAGGACCGCCGCCTGGCATGGCAACGACGACGTGATGCGACGAAATGAACGCCGGTAAGCACGCGCACCGCGTCACGTTGAACTGTATTGACGTCTTGACTGTGGAATGTGACTATGTTCTCACACGAGACGCATCTCATGATTATCTTGCCTGCACCAGTCACATACTTTCGTCATCCACTGGCGCCACGTATAATACCAAATTTGGCATATGTGAAGCTAGCGAAAAGGCAGCGAGAGCATCATGAGTATGGCATTTAAGATAGATAGATAGATAGATAGATAGATAGATAGATAGATAGATAGATAGATAGATAGATAGATAGATAGATAGATAGATAGATAGATAGATAGATAGATAGATAGATAGATAGATACATAGATACGCTCAAAGTTACCTAAGTTCACTAAGAAATGCTTATCATTTAAAAGCAGCGCTTAGCTGTGTTGCGAGAAAGGAAGTCGAGTGCTGGCAGCAGAAATTATGCGCGATTGTTTCACAGAATGCATTCTACAGCTGGCGCGTGCAGTGAGCAAAGAGTTCTAAGCCACACAACGGCGCGAATTCATGCCAAGCTCCGTTCTAACAGCACCAGTGTATCAGACATAATTTTATATCAGCACTGAGGCTAACATTAGGGAAACAAACGCTGCTTCCAAATTCCTGACCGTTAGTACTCCAATGACATTCTCTGAAGCAACGCGTGTTAGTCTCTGATTGTTAGCATTGGTGGACTGGTATGAAGCAATCGATTGATGGTGTTACACTACCCTCGAACGACGCTGCTTGACGCTCGGCTATCTTATCACACTGCCGCCACCAATCGGTCATTTGCGCGCTCAGCTGGCAGCAACAAATCTTCGCATTAGAGCTTGATGTCACAAATGTTTTTTGTTGAAAAAATTGTAGGTTAATTACATCGGCGCACACTTTTCTCATTTATTCTGATATTGATTTTGCTCCATTCCTTCGCCATGTCCGATGAGAAACGCAGGAGCACTTTCACAAACAGACTCACCACTCACAGTTGATGCTAGGTTTTGGCAAACTCTCCTCGTTGTAACTTCAATTACATGCCAATAAAACACCATGAAACAAACACGCATAGTGTTGGTTGGCATTGGTCACTCACCGCGGGGCTCTGTTTCTAGACGAAGCGCAGCACAGCGTCACCGATGTTCGCTGCAACCTCTCTTGCCGGCTCACGGCTTAGAAGAAACACACGCGGCACACATTGTGTATGATTGATTGATTTGTGGGCTTCACCGCCCCAAAACCACCATATCTATATGAGAGACGCCGTAGTGGAGGTCTCCGGAAATTTCGACCACCTAGTGTTCTTTAACGTGCACCCAAATAAGAGCACACAACCCTACAACATTTCCGCCTCCATCGGCAATGCAGCCGCAGCAGACGGAATTCGAACCCACCACCTGTGGGAGACGCGAAATAGCAGCATCAGCAGCCTTTTTCAGTGCACCTTTGATATGAACAATTTCTATGTCATATTTTTAGATCGCCAATTCCCACCGCGTAAGCCTAGCACTAAAGGGTGCCGCACGAGTCAGAATATTATCAATGGGTCATTATCAGTCAATATTTTGACCTTTGTGCCAAATCACCATGTTCCCAATGGCTCTAGCGTCCACACAAATGCATACGCCTCTCGTTCAATCATGGACCACTTAGGTTGCGATGGGCTCAATTCTTACTGAGGAATGCAACTGGTTGTTCACGTTCACCTATTCATTGGAAACGGCAAGCCCCACTTGCCATTTCCGATGCGTCCATGGCCAAACAAAATGATTTGCTGGGGTCTGGTGCTGTCAACCCAGTAATTAACGCAAGGGCCTTTTATATACTAAGTTTGGTATACTTTTACATACCAAATTTGGTATACCAAATTTTATATACCAAATTTTATATACCAAATTTTATATACCAAATTTGGTATATGTGGAGGAAGCGAAAAGACCGCAAACGCATCATGAAGGGCCCAATAAACTCCAATGTATCGTTGACACACACGCACGCTGGGCACAGTGACGCTACATCGGCAAAACGCGAGCACTTCGCAAAAAACGCAAATCTGACGCCAGGTTTGACCAGCGTCCGTCGGCGCGGCCTGACGGCAACCGGCGCTGCCTTAACCGACGGCAATGCGTTCTTTCGCGCCGATGGGTTACCCAGACAACACTGCGTTTCTGTCTTATCGTGAAGGAGGGACGGCGGACGCGCTGAAACGTGCATGCGTGAAAGCAACGCAGCACGGCGCGCGCCTGCGAGGACCAGCGCCTGGTGGGGCAACGCCGGCGTGACGCGACGAAATGAACGCCGGCTAGCACGCGTACCGCGTCACGTCGAAATGTATTGGCGTCTTGACTGTGGCATGTAGTCATGTTCTCACGCGACACGCATCTCATGATTATCATGTTTGCACCAGTCACAAACCTTCGTCATCCATTGGCGGCATGTAATACCGAGTTTGGTACATGTGAAGGTAGCAAAACGGCCGTGATCGGATTATGAACATAGGATGTAGTTATGTTGTGACATAACGCGGATTTTAATTATCATATTTGCACCAGTCCCATACCTTCGTCATTCATTCACGTACCGTAATACCAAATTAGGTTCATGAGAATATCGTGAAACTGCCGCGAGCGCAACAGGAGAATGGCTTGTAGTCATGTTGTTACATGACACGCATGTCACAATTCTCGTGTTCGGGTCACTCGTTTGTGTTGGCCATGCAATCATGTCATACCATACCAGTTTTGCAACATGCCATGATAAGCGAACCACTGCAAGAGTTGCAGTACCATGAAATATTATTCATGACATTCATGACATATAAGTCATGATTGTCATGGTATGACTAGTCAAACATGTTCTTCATACAGCCATGTAATGCCATACCAAGTTTAGTATTGATATCAGTGTCGAAATGGCCAGGAGAGCTAAAAGTCGTCGGCGGCTAGATAGATAGATAGATAGATAGATAGATAGATAGATAGATAGATAGATAGATAGATAGATAGATAGATAGATAGATAGATAGATAGATAGATAGATAGATAGATAGATAGATAGATAGATAGACAGATACGCTCAAATTTGCCAAAGTTTGCTAAGAAATGCTTCGCAATTGAAAGGGGGCAACTGGGGATACAGAGGAGTGAACCAGTGGCTGAGGAGTGCTCTGACAGCAGTTACATCACGAGCGATTTGAATTTATGTCAGACTGACCCTGTACCTCGTCATGACCTTTCGTTAAATAGTGTAATTAGGGAAGCGCACTCATCGCGACATTTCCCTTCTTTGCCTCTTTCACAAATACGTGTACACCAAGAGACCCCTCCCACTCCACCTCGATGTTCCTTCCATTACTTCACGTAGGTTGCATAATCACTTCAGTTTCAAGCGATTATACGGGGCAACTGATTCATTCAACTCATCTGCTCTTCCTCGTGCCATACGTTTGTGGAATGGTCTTCCAGATGACATCGCATCTGTATCAGACAATAATTCTTTCCATCAGTTGCTGCTTACTCTCTTCTCACAATAGACTTTCCACTGTTCTGCACGTGTCGGATTTTGTGCCCGATTATGTTTGTTGCACACTGGAAATGTTTTCTGTATATGGGCATAGGTTCTGCGTTTTTTGGTGCTTTTTCTATTGTATGTTCTGCAACTTATAAACAAATTACGGCACGTCGTTGAGGTAAAGCCAGCTCGCTATCTTTGGTTGATGTCGCCTTCATATGCTATAATGACTGTATTCGGTTCCCACTGTCGTGTGTGCACTATGAAATCGCCTTTTCCTTTTTCTTATTATCGCCTGTTAACTTCAACTTAGATTGCAATCCGCGTCATATTTTCATTGTGCTGATACGCTTCGTAACGCGTGAATTACTTTTGTGTGATCTGTAAAACTTCACCAATTACGCCCCTTACTCAATGCCCTGTAAAGGGCCTGTAAGGAATTTTAAATAAAAAAAAAGTCTATGACAGAGAGGTCGGTAGCCAAGAAACTAGGAGACTCGAGGAGCTTATTAAAGCACGGGAATGCTTCGTTAGCACAGAACAAAAACATTCATTCAATGTAAAGGGTGTTTTAAAACCTGCGAGAAGTAAAAGACACTTCATGCAGAGGTAGGATAATCTCTTAAGAGCTCCACTGAAGGAGCAGTAAAAGGTCTCCTAGCTAATGCCGGCGAATGCCGCAATGACAGCTCCGATCTAGTTTCTGTCTATTATTTTGGGCCACTGGATGTAGCAACAGGCACTACATACTTTTTTTATTTACACTCGTACACACAGCGCCATTTAGGCATTACAGTGTGGGGGGGGGGGGTTGTACAGAAAATTTATAAATCATACTATTCAAGAACATTGGTAGTGAAAAACTAAGGAGAAATAGCGGCATACATTGTTGTGAATACACATGAATTTCATAAGGATCAGCTAACCCAGACGAAGAGAGAAAACAAAAATGAAATTTATACTGTACAAATATAAAAATACAAAAACAATGTGATAAGAACTAAACACTGCATAAAATTCAACTGCAGCTGAAGACAGTATGAGATGTCAAAGAGCGGCCGCAAAAGCTTCGTTATCTATAATGCTGACCTTGTCAGCAGGCACATACTCTAATATTGGTATGACGTAGCTCTCGTAGAGAAGATCGCGGGCCTGCTGAGGAAACAGCTTTGTGTTACGCCGCAAGAATCCCAACACCTTACATGCCTTTGCACTAACGTAATCGACGTGCCTGTGCCAACACATGGATGATGTAAGGAATACGCCCAAGTACTTGCACTCTGAAACAGTTTGTAACGGAGAACCAGACAGACTATAAAATGTCCATGCCATACGTTCTTTTTTGAAACGCATATGAACAGTTTTCTGTACGTTTATTAGCATATGTGAATCACGGCACCAGTTTTCCATTTTTCTAAATCATTTTGTAAAAGAACGGTATCATCGACGCTTGTAACTTCCCTATATTTATTAGATCATCAGCAAACAATCTCATGGAAGAAGCGATGGTGTCGGGAAGATCATTTATGAATATTAAAAAAAGCAAGAGGCCCAACACTGAGCCCTGGGGGACACCAGATGTTACACTAGCCATACCCGATTTCGCGCCATTTACCACTACGTACTTAGAACGCAAGGACAAGTATTCCCGAATTCATGTTATCACCTGTTCATTGATATTAAACCAACGTAGCTTACATACAAGCAGCCCACGATCTACGAGGTCGAACGTTTTCCCGAGTCTACAAATATCGAATCAACACAGGAGCTTTCATCTAGGGAATTACATACTTCGTGAACACACTTTATTAATTGAGTTATACAGGAAAGCCCTCGTCTAAAACCATGCTGTTTTGGATTAAGAAGATTTTGATTGGTTATATGTGTCATTACATTGCTCTAATATTTTGCAGGCTATACTTGTCAGGGAGATTGATCTGTAATTGTTGGCTAGTTCACGACGACCTGATTTATGCACAGGCACAACGCAAGCCACCTTCCAATCGCATGGCAGGCTTCCCTTTCTCAATGATTTCGAGTATAGAACTTTAAGGAAAGGCGCGATGAACGGTGCACACATTTTGAGAAAACCGCCTGTCAATCCATCTGGTCCTCCTGCTTTGCTAGGGTCTAAGTATTCGAGAAAACACTAGATGCCGTTTTCATCAACAGCTACGTCAGCCATATCTGTCATACATCTGTTCATAGGCGTAGCCAAAACGCTGTTTGACAAACACGACGAAAATATGGAGGAAAAAATGTGTTAAAACAGCTGGCCTTATCTAAGCTATCTTCCCTTTTTTTGCCGCCATGCTGAAGCGAAGAAATACACACTCTATCTTTTTGATTACATTTGACCAGATTCCAGAAGAACTTTTTTGTTGTTTTGAATCGAGAAGGCAGATCGTTGAAAAATTCTTTTTTTGCATGACGGATTTTTATTTGCACAAGTTTTGTGATGGTTTCAAGTTGCTGGCAAGTCTCAGAGGTGGGATTTTTCTTCATTTTTGTATATACCCCATTCCGTTTACCGGTAAAGTGCCGCAGCTCACCATTACAGCAAGGCTTCGATTTAGTACGACGTGCAGTCTCCACCCATGAAGGCACGTACTTTTCTAGTAGGTCAAGCATATTTGTTTTAAAAAGGAACCATAACTCTCGAATGCTGCAAGCACCGGAACGGTGTTCGAATTCTGCAAAGAAAGCTTCGAATGAAAGGCCTATCTGGTTTACGTTTCCTTGTCTGTAATTATACATCTTTCTTGATGCGGCTCTCTGAGTCTTTTCGTATGCTAGCTTCATTTCACACAAAACAGCTTTATCGTCGCTGATTCCAGGTACCACCAAACCTGTTTTTACCCAGTTCGGCTGATTAGTTAAAAATAAGTCTAAGATATTATTTTGTCTCGTGCTTTGCTTTACCATCTAAGTTAAGGAAAAGCTGTTAAGCATGTCCAACACTTCCCTGGCTGCTGCAGATGTAGCACCCGAACTGGAAGACTGATCATTCCACGAGAGCTCTGGAATAATAAAGTCCCCGCCTATAACAAGATAATCATTATGGAGGGTCTCTAGTGTATTTTGAAAAATTGGTCATGACAGTTGTAGAACTTGTAGGTGGCCTATAAAATGAACACACTGATAATGATTTTTCATTAGGCAATCTGATCTTGCACCATACATCCTCGCAAGTGCCGCCACCTAGATCAAGTGCGGAACAAGACAGCGAACTATTAACAAGTATAATGACCCCACCACCGTGACGATTTCTATTGTTTCTAAGCAGTTGTAACAGCTTGGAAAGACCTCGGTGTCTCTTACGTCAGCATGTAGCCATGAATCGGTTCTAAGCACAATGCTTGGTTTAACCATGCAAAGCAGGTTATGGAAATCTTCTACTTTGTTTTTCATGCTACGACAATTGACAACCGGGAAAGCTACATCCGCTATAGAGCTGCGCATGCGTCATATAGTTTGCACAACCTGGCCGCGACTTTCATCGTACACGTATATTTGCCCATTTAAAACAGATTATCATATTTCAGATTTACGCGAGCACCGTTAGAAGAATTCGTTTTGCCGAATTTCCGGAGAAAACTTTCTTTTGCTGGCACTGCCTCTGAGAAATTTTCCGATACACTAATACTGGAGCCTTTTAGCTTCTTAGCGTTCGTTAAGATCGTCTGTTTGTCTTTGTACGTTAAAAACATTGTAATAAGCGGTCTAGGTTTGTTGCTTTGGTACCGTCCAAGCCTGTGTGCGCACTCAATCTTCACTGACGAAAATCGTAAACCGGATACGATTTCTTGAACTTTTTTCTCAGAAGCAGTGGGCAATTCACGACTTTAACTGTCCGCGATACCATAAAATATCAAGTTACGTCGCCTGCTGCGGTGTTCCAAGTCATCCACTTTAGCGGATAAATCTTTTACGATACTATGCGTATCTTCAGTTTTTCTTTCTGCATTCTGTCACCGCTTCTTTTAAGTTTGTGAACTGGGCTAGTGCGCTTTCCAATGAATCTATTCGTGACTTAAGCTCTTATAAGCTGTGTTACTTTGATTTTGTGACGTCTCAATAGCCTGTAATTTGGCCTTTATGTCTTTTCCGATCATTCAAAATTTGATTTAGTGCCTCTGCCGTAGTACGTACCAGGGTTTTTTACTCAACGTCACCACACAGAAAACAAAGCAAGAAATAAAAAGCGTATCTGCGTAGTAAAACAAAGCGACGTTCTAGTATACAACAAACAACACGATATTTTAAGTGCGTGCTTGAACTACGGGGCGTGACCTGGCATCAAGAATACATAAAAGATGAAACTCTCATTTTGAACAACCGCCAACCTGCGTGAGCAGAAGGAAAATGCGCAAGTGGCATGGTCATGTTGGTGCCGGCCTCACGCCCCGTTGCTGTAGTGAACCAATCCTGCTTTTTGTACTTGGTAGACGCGGCCTTCACCAGCCCAGGATTTGATGATTGGCGTTGACACTGCCCAAAATGGGTAGCCGGGCACACACCGCAATCATCGTCCTGGCCTCAGTCCTCGGCTCTGCACAGTGTAGTCGCCGATGTATGTCACTCAGTGCTTGCGCTGCCAATACGATGATGCGCATTTACGACGGAGCAGTAGATAACCTGCGTTAGCAGAAGAAATGCGTGAGTGGCACGTTCATGTTGGTACCGGCCTCATGCTCCAGCTTTTCACGTTGAATATAACTCGCCCATACAGAGAGAGTGCTGCGTTCTCGAGAAATTGTAGATGATGCTTCCATGAGAAAACTGGGAGCAAAATGCAGAAACACGTGTTGAAGAACAGAGAGTAGAGTTGCAATTTAGGTCAGCTCTATGTGGTAATGAGGGTAGTCACGATGACCCAGGCAGAAGGGTTAAAAGTTATGATGAACAAGCAAGACAAAAAGCTGAAGTGATGGAAAGTGAACGCGAAGGCAGTAATGGTCCAGCAGGTCATTGTAAGAAGAATGACGCCGACTGGCGCTCTCTCGCATTTTCGGTTGAACAGGTTGCTTCTCTAAAGGTGTCTGAACGATTGTCGGCGCACCAGCTCAAGCAAGGCGTTCCTGGGAAGGATGAAGGTCATTCAGACGTGATTGAACTGGCGCGCCTGGAGGCAACGCTTCCGACTGGCATACAGCTACTGCAGCGTGTATGCTTGTGATTTCACGTTGGGCGTCTAGTGATGCACAGCTTCAGGTTCAGACGAGCTTACGGTCGACAATTCCTCAACCAGCGTCGAATTACTCACTTTTGTCAATTGGTTAGGGCCATTAAACGTCTTGTTTGGGACGCTATAACTTAAGCGTCAAGTTTGATTTCCTGGTGGTTTCTTTTGGATCTTGATTGCGGACCACGGAAGGGTGTTTTAATGTGAACAGTTGAAGAAGTTACATGCAATGTAACATTGACTTGATGTGTGAGTTCTTTTTTTACTTATTAGGGTATATATTGTTACAGTAAAGAAGAGACGCTGCAACGACGAGGCTGGGGATTAAACATATTAAAACCAGTGGTAATGGTTGAGAACCGGTTCACCAGCGGTCGAGCAGCGACAACTCTTAGTCTTCCTCGTCAGGCACACACACGCGTCGCCCCCTGGTGTATGAATATACATGCATGTAGCATAACCCCCAGCGGCACAAGCGCTTCTCGGCGCATTTACATGTCAACGTCACTAGGAGAGTTGTAGGGCTTCAAGCGCGCAACATGTACAATATTGGTAGCCTGTTGGGAACATGAAGGCGACGAGGTGACAGGACCAATTTCATATGTTACAGGAATAACCAAACGAAGGACTCGGTATGGCCCTATGTAGCGAGTAAGCATTTTTCTGACAAGCCAACTTGACGAGTCGGAAACCAAAGCAAGACCAAGGAACCGGGCGGAAAGTGTACGTCGCGGTGTCGTTGGTCATACAAGCGTCGTTGCTTCTCTTGAGAGGTCAAAAGGCGAGTACGGGTAATTTTGCGTGCATGAGCGGCCCGAGTGGTAGCGTACATGGCATATTCACTGGTCAGTACTCCAGGGGTTGTTGTGGCGGTGTCAAGAGGCATGTTGGTTCTTGGCCAAACAGCAGAAAAAATGGAGTGCAACCGGCAGTGTCGTGGGGCGAAGAATAGTAGGCAAATGTGACTTACGGCAAAGCGAGATCCAGTTGGTGTGTGTTGGTAGAAACATACTTAGTGAGCATGTCTGTAAGAATTTGATTTAGATGCTTCGTGAGTCCATTGGTTTGCGGGTGGTATGACGTATTCAGCTTGTGTCTAGTTTTACAGGACTGCAAGATGTTGGCTATGACCTTCGACAAAAACGTGCAGACACGGTCTGTAAGTAGCTGTCATGGGGCTCCGTGTTGCAAAATCACGTCCTTGAGGAAGAAATCAGTGACATCTGTGGCGCAGCTTGTTGGGAGAGCTCGTGTGGTGGCATAACGCTCTGCGTAGTCGGTGGCCATGGCTATCCACTTGTTACCCGAGGAAGACAAGGGGAAAGGGCCAAGTAGGTCCAAGCCAACGCTGAAGAACGGTTCTGACGGAATATCAAATGGTTCAAGGCGTCCGGCAGGAAATGTCGATTGTGGTTTGCGGCGCTGACATTTCTTGCAAGCCACAACGTATCTTCTGACGGAGCGTGTAAGCCCTGGCCAAAAGAAGCGTTGGCGTATTCAGTCATAAGTGCGTGACACAACAAGGGGACCAGCAGTTGGAAGGTCATGAAAGTTCATGTTTTGGAATGACAAGCAGCAGAGCCAGTCCATCCGGCTCAAAATTTTGGCGGTATATTACACCATCGTGAAGCACAAATGAGCGATGGGACTGACTGGAAGATGGTGGTGATTCCAGGCGTTCCATGATAGCACGCAAGGACGCATCATGGCGCTGCTCGTCACCGTTGCATGTCATTTGTGAACAGAAAAAGACGCAAGGCTTGGTGTCGATGTCAGGCATAGTGCTCGACTCAGCGACCAGGTAGCGGGACAGGCAGTCTGCATCCTGATGTAGGCGTCCGGACTTGTACGTCACTGTGTAGGTATACTTTTGGAGTCGCAGAGCCCAGCACCCGAGCCGGCCAGTAGACTTCTTCAGTGACGTAAGCCACCATAGCGCATGATGGTCAGTTATCACAGAGAAATTAGTGCCATATAAATATGGACGGAACTTTGAGACTGCCCAAACAAGAGCAAGACATTCACGCTCCGTGATAGAATGGTTACGCTCAGCAGCTGTGAGGAGGCGGCTAGCGTAGGTGAGAACTCGGTCGTGTCCCCGTTGGCGTTTGGCTAACACGGCTTCAGATTCCGTGACCACTAGATCGAGTCGAACTTACGTCGGAGCGAATGCGTCAAAGTGAGCCGATATGGGTGGAGTTGTCAGTAGCGTGATTAGGTGAGCAAAAGCAGCAGCTCGGTCGGTACCCCACCTAAATTTGACGTATTTCTTTTGAAGCTCTGTGAGGGGTTGAGCGATGGTTGTGAAATCTTTAACAAACCTTCTAAAATAGGAGCAAAGTCCTACAAAACTACGGTTGTCTTTGGCGGGCTGGGGTACAGGAAAACTGGTGACTGCACGAATTTTCGGGGTCCGGCTGCGCACCAGAAGCGTCGGTTAGGTGGCCCAACACTAATTTGCCGGCGTGTGAAGCGGCACTTCGACGAGTTCAACTGAAGGCTGCAGTGTGAAATATATCGAGAATAGCTGACAAACGTTGAAGGTGGGTCTCAAATGTTGGGGAATATACAACGACATCGTCAAGATAACAGAGACAGGTTATCGGACAGCAGCGGTAGCGGTTGGCGTGGGTGGATCTCGTCTAAACACAAGCCTGATATTTTTGCAGACGATTATCGCTGGACGTTTTTGCGCTACCGGATCAAGTTGCATCGCAACAAACTGCTGCCACTCCGGATCGCCGAGGCACGTGACCCTTACCGAGACACGTGACCTTACCACTGACGGAGCCTACTAAAGGATCGACATCTGGCCAACGGACTCACTCGGGCAGCAGCGGTAGGGTTGGTGTGGGTGGATCCCGTCTAAACGCACGCCTGATATTCTTGCAGGTTAGTGGAAAGTGTCTGAAATATTATTTTGCATTCTTAGTTATCACTCACCACTTCCGCTGCTGCTGCTGTCCTAAAAACTGTTTAAATTGTCTTCACATGTGTATCATTTCCCTCGAGCACAAATGACTGCAAAGGCTTGTTCGTTTTGTAAAACATGCGTTTAGTGATGATGGTGTCATCATGCGATGTGTTGACTGC
>WOVY01011047.1:0-27657 GCA_013436015.1 Rhipicephalus annulatus | reverse complement strand
CCTATGGAACGTTGACGCGCGCGCACGCTGGGCACAGTGACGCTAAGTTTGCAAAACGCGAGCACTCTATAGTCTTAAGTTAGGCGCGACCAGCGTCCGTCGGCGCTGCCCGACGGAAATCGGCGCGAAATGACATGCTGAATTTCACGCCGGTGCCGTAGAGTCTCATTACTCTATATTGATCCGTTGCCCAGACACAATGCGTCTCCCTCTTTTCGTGATGATGGGACGCCCGGAATCATGAACGCGCATGCGTCAAGGCGACGGAGCGTGGCACGTGCCTTCGAGTATATGGCAGGACCGCCGCCTGCATGGCAACGACGACGTGAGTGCGACGAAATGAACGCCGGTAAGCACGCGCACCGCGTCACGTTGAACTGTATTGACGTCTTGACTGTGGAATGTGACAATGTTCTCACACGAGACGCATCTCATGATTATCTTGCCTGCACCAGTCACATACTTTCGTCATCCACTGGCGCCACGTATAATACCAAATTTGGCATATGTGAAGCTAGCGAAAAGGCAGCGAGAGCATCATGAGTATGGCATTTAAGATAGATAGAGATAGATAGATAGATAGATAGATAGATAGATAGATAGATAGATAGATAGATAGATAGATAGATATGCTCAAAGTTAAACTAAGTTCACTAAGAAATGCTTATCATTTTAAAGCAGCGCTTAGCTGTGTTGCGAGAAAGGAAGTCGAGTGCTGGCAGCAGAAATTATGCGCGATTGTTTCACAGAATGCATTCTACAGCTGGCGCGTAGTAGAATGCGCGAATGCATTCTACTGAGGCTAACATTAGGGAAACAAACGCTGCTTCCAAATTCCTGACCGTTAGTACTCCAATGACATTCTCTGAAGCAACGCGTGTTAGTCTCTGATTGTTAGCATTGGTGGACTGGTATGAAGCAATCGATTGATGGTTTACACTACCCTCGAACGACGCTGCTTGACGCTCGCTATCTTATCACACTGCCGCCACCAATCGGTCATTTGCGCGCTCAGCTGGCAGCAACAAATCTTCGCATTAGAGCTTGATGTCACAAATGTTTTTTGTTGAAAAATTGTAGGTTAATTACATCGGCGCACACTTTTCTCATTTATTCTGATATTGATTTTGCTCCATTCCTTCGCCATGTCCGATGAGAAACGCAGGAGCACTTTCACAAACAGACTCACCACTCACAGTTGATGCTAGGTTTTGGCAAACTCTCCTCGTTGTAACTTCAATTACATGCAATAAAACACCATGAAACAAACACGCATAGTGTTGGTTGGCATTGGTCACTCACCGCGGGGCTCTGTTTCTAGACGAAGCGCAGCACAGCGTCACCGATGTTCGCTGCAACCTCTCTTGCCGGCTCACGGCTTAGAAGAAACACACGCGGCACACATTGTGTATGATTGATTGATTTGTGGGCTTCACCGCCCCAAAACCACCATATCTATATGAGAGACGCCGTAGTGGAGGTCTCCGGAAATTTCGACCACCTAGTGTTCTTTAACGTGCACCCAAATAAGAGCACACAACCCTACAACATTTCCGCCTCCATCGGCAATGCAGCCGCAGCAGACGGAATTCGAACCCACCACCTGTGGGAGAGACGCGAAATAGCAGCATCAGCAGCCTTTTTCAGTGCACCTTTGATATGAACAATTTCTATGTCATATTTTTAGATCGCCAATTCCCACCGCGTAGCCTAGCACTAAAGGGTGCCGCACGAGTCAGAATATTATCAATGGGTCATTATCAGTCAATATTTTGACCTTTGTGCCAAATCACCATGTTTCCCAATGGCTCTAGCGTCCAACAAATGCATACGCCTCTCGTTCAATCAAGGACCACTTAGGTTGCGATGGGCTCAATTCTTACTGAGGAATGCAACTGGTTGTTCACGTTCACCTATTCATTGGGAACGGCAAGCCCCACTTGCCATTTCCGATGCGTCCATGGCCAAACAAAATGATTTGCTGGGGTCTGGTGCTGTCAACCCAGTAATTAACGCAAGGGCCTTTTATATACTAAGTTTTGGTATACTTTTACATACCAAATTTGGTATACCAAATTTTATATACCAAATTTTATACCATACAAATTTTATATACCAAATTTGGTATATGTGGAGGAAGCGAAAAGACCGCAAACGCATCATGAAGGGCCCAATAAACTCCAATGTATCGTTGACACACACGCACGCTGGGCACAGTGACGCTACATCGGCAAAACGCGAGCACTTCGCAAAAAACGCAAATCTGACGCCAGGTTTGACCAGCGTCCGTCGGCGCGGCCTGACGGCAACCGGCGCTGCCTTAACCGACGGCAATGCGTTCTTTCCGCGCCGATGGTTACCCAGACAACACTGCGTTTCTGTCTTATTTTGAAGGAGGGACGGCGGACGCGCTGAAACGTGCATGCGTGAAAGCAACGCAGCACGGCGCGCGCCTGCGAGGACCAGCGCCTGGTGGGGCAACGCCGGCGTGACGCGACGAAATGAACGCCGGCTAGCACGCGTACCGCGTCACGTCGAAATGTATTGGCGTCTTGACTGTGGCATGTAGTCATGTTCTCACGCGACACGCATCTCATGATTATCATGTTTGCACCAGTCACAAACCTTCGTCATCCATTGGCGGCATGTAATACCGAGTTGGTACATGTGAAGGTAGCAAAACGGCCGTGATCGGATTATGAACATAGGATGTAGTTATGTTGTGACATAACGCGGATTTTAATTATCATATTTGCACCAGTCCCATACCTTCGTCATTCATTCACGTACCGTAATATCAAATTAGGTTCATGAGAATATCGTGAAACTGCCGCGAGCGCAACAGGAGAATGGCTTGTAGTCATGTTGTTACATGACACGCATGTCACAATTCTCGTGTTCGGGTCACTCGTTTGTGTTGGCCATGCAATCATGTCATACCATACCAGTTTTGCAACATGCCATGATAAGCGAACCACTGCAAGAGTTGCAGTACATGAAATATTATTCACGACATTCATGACATATAAGTCATGATTGTCATGGTATGACTAGTCAAACATGTTCTTCATACAGCATGTAATGCCCATACCAAGTTTAGTATTGATATCAGTGTCGAAATGGCCAGGAGAGCTAAAAGTCGTCGGCGGTCTAGATAGATAGATGATAGATAGATAGATAGATAGATAGATAGATAGATAGATAGATAGATACAATAGATAGATATAGATAGATAGATAGATAGATAATAGATAGATAGTAGATAGATAGATAGATAGATAGATAGATATATAGCTGATAGATAGATAGACAGATACGCTCAATTTGCAAAGTTTGCTAAGAATGCTTCGCAATGAAAGGGGGCAACTGGGGATAAAGAGGATTGAACCAGTGGCTGAGGAGTGCTCTGACAGCAGTACATCACGAGCGATTTGAATTTATGTCAGACTGAACCCTGTACCTCGTCATGACCTTTCGTTAAATAGTGTAATTAGGGAAGCGCACTCATCGCGACATTTCCCTTCTTTGGCCTCTTTCACAAATACGTGTACACCAAGAGGACCCCCTCCCATCCACCTCGATGTTCCTTCCATTACTTCACGTAGGTTGCATAATCACTTCAGTTTCAAGCGATTATACGGGGCAACTGATTCATTCAACTCATCTGCTCTTCCTCGTGCCATACGTTTTGTGGAATGGTCTTCCAGATGACATCGCATCTGTATCAGACAATAATTCTTTCCATCAGTTGCTGCTTACTCTCTTCTCACAATAGACTTTCCACTGTTCTGCACGTGTCGGATTTTGTGCCCGATTATGTTTGTTGCACACTGGAAATGTTTTCTGTATATGGGCATAGGTTCTGCGTTTTTTGGTGCTTTTTCTATTGTATGTTCTGCAACTTATAAACAAATTACGGCACGTCGTTGAGGTAAAGCCAGCTCGCTATCTTTGGTTGATGTCGCCTTCATATGCTATAATGACTGTATTCGGTTCCCACTGTCGTGTGTGCACTATGAAATCGCCTTTTCCTTTTTCTTATTATCGCCTGTTAACTTCAACTTAGATTGCAATCCGCGTCATATTTTCATTGTGCTGATACGCTTCGTAACGCGTGAATTACTTTTGTGTGATCTGTAAAACTTCACCAATTACGCCCCTTACTCAATGCCCTGTAAAGGGCCTGTAAGGAATTTTAAATAAAAAAAAAGTCTATGACAGAGAGGTCGGTAGCCAAGAAACTAGGAGACTCGAGGAGCTTATTAAAGCACGGGAATGCTTCGTTAGCACAGAACAAAAAACATTTCATTCAATGTAAAGGGTGTTTTAAAACCTGCGAGAAGTAAAAGACACTTCATGCAGAGGTAGGATAATCTCTTAAGAGCTCCACTGAAGGAGCAGTAAAAGGTCTCCTAGCTAATGCCGGCGAATGCCGCAATGACAGCTCCGATCTAGTTTCTGTCTATTATTTTGGGCCACTGGATGTAGCAACAGGCACTACATACTTTTTTTATTTACACTCGTACACACAGCGCCATTTAGGCATTACAGTGTGGGGGGGGGGGGGTTGTACAGAAAATTTATAAATCATACTATTCAAGAACATTGGTAGTGAAAAACTAAGGAGAAATAGCGGCATACATTGTTGTGAATACACATGAATTTCATAAGGATCAGCTAACCCAGACGAAGAGAGAAACAAAATGAAATTTATACTGTACAAATATAAAAATACAAAAACAATGTGATAAGAACTAAACACTGCATAAAATTCAACTGCAGCTGAAGACAGTATGAGATGTCAAAGAGCGGCCGCAAAAGCTTCGTTATCTATAATGCTGACCTTGTCAGCAGGCACATACTCTAATATTGGTATGACGTAGCTCTCGTAGAGAAGATCGCGGGCCTGCTGAGGAAACAGCTTTGTGTTACGCCGCAAGAATCCCAACACCTTACATGCCTTTGCACTAACGTAATCGACGTGCCTGTGCCAACACATGGATGATGTAAGGAATACGCCCAAGTACTTGCACTCTGAAACAGTTTGTAACGGAGAACCAGACAGACTATAAAATGTCCATGCCATACGTTCTTTTTTGAAACGCATATGAACAGTTTTCTGTACGTTTATTAGCATATGTGAATCACGGCACCAGTTTTCCATTTTTCTAAATCATTTTGTAAAAGAACGGTATCATCGACGCTTGTAACTTCCCTATATTTATTAGATCATCAGCAAACAATCTCATGGAAGAAGCGATGGTGTCGGGAAGATCATTTATGAATATTAAAAAAAGCAAGAGGCCCAACACTGAGCCCTGGGGGACACCAGATGTTACACTAGCCATACCCGATTTCGCGCCATTTACCACTACGTACTTAGAACGCAAGGACAAGTATTCCCGAATTCATGTTATCACCTGTTCATTGATATTAAACCAACGTAGCTTACATACAAGCAGCCCACGATCTACGAGGTCGAACGTTTTCCCGAGTCTACAAATATCGAATCAACACAGGAGCTTTCATCTAGGGAATTACATACTTCGTGAACACACTTTATTAATTGAGTTATACAGGAAAGCCCTCGTCTAAAACCATGCTGTTTTGGATTAAGAAGATTTTGATTGGTTATATGTGTCATTACATTGCTCTAATATTTTGCAGGCTATACTTGTCAGGGAGATTGATCTGTAATTGTTGGCTAGTTCACGACGACCTGATTTATGCACAGGCACAACGCAAGCCACCTTCCAATCGCATGGCAGGCTTCCCTTTCTCAATGATTTCGAGTATAGAACTTTAAGGAAAGGCGCGATGAACGGTGCACACATTTTGAGAAAACCGCCTGTCAATCCATCTGGTCCTCCTGCTTTGCTAGGGTCTAAGTATTCGAGAAAACACTAGATGCCGTTTTCATCAACAGCTACGTCAGCCATATCTGTCATACATCTGTTCATAGGCGTAGCCAAAACGCTGTTTGACAAACACGACGAAAATATGGAGGAAAAAATGTGTTAAAACAGCTGGCCTTATCTAAGCTATCTTCCCTTTTTTTGCCGCCATGCTGAAGCGAAGAAATACACACTCTATCTTTTTGATTACATTTGACCAGATTCCAGAAGAACTTTTTTGTTGTTTTGAATCGAGAAGGCAGATCGTTGAAAAATTCTTTTTTTGCATGACGGATTTTTATTTGCACAAGTTTTGTGATGGTTTCAAGTTGCTGGCAAGTCTCAGAGGTGGGATTTTTCTTCATTTTTGTATATACCCCATTCCGTTTACCGGTAAAGTGCCGCAGCTCACCATTACAGCAAGGCTTCGATTTAGTACGACGTGCAGTCTCCACCCATGAAGGCACGTACTTTTCTAGTAGGTCAAGCATATTTGTTTTAAAAAGGAACCATAACTCTCGAATGCTGCAAGCACCGGAACGGTGTTCGAATTCTGCAAAGAAAGCTTCGAATGAAAGGCCTATCTGGTTTACGTTTCCTTGTCTGTAATTATACATCTTTCTTGATGCGGCTCTCTGAGTCTTTTCGTATGCTAGCTTCATTTCACACAAAACAGCTTTATCGTCGCTGATTCCAGGTACCACCAAACCTGTTTTTACCCAGTTCGGCTGATTAGTTAAAAATAAGTCTAAGATATTATTTTGTCTCGTGCTTTGCTTTACCATCTAAGTTAAGGAAAAGCTGTTAAGCATGTCCAACACTTCCCTGGCTGCTGCAGATGTAGCACCCGAACTGGAAGACTGATCATTCCACGAGAGCTCTGGAATAATAAAGTCCCCGCCTATAACAAGATAATCATTATGGAGGGTCTCTAGTGTATTTTGAAAAATTGGTCATGACAGTTGTAGAACTTGTAGGTGGCCTATAAAATGAACACACTGATAATGATTTTTCATTAGGCAATCTGATCTTGCACCATACATCCTCGCAAGTGCCGCCACCTAGATCAAGTGCGGAACAAGACAGCGAACTATTAACAAGTATAATGACCCCACCACCGTGACGATTTCTATTGTTTCTAAAGCAGTTGTAACAGCTTGGAAAGACCTCGGTGTCTCTTACGTCAGCATGTAGCCATGAATCGGTTCTAAGCACAATGCTTGGTTTAACCATGCAAAGCAGGTTATGGAAATCTTCTACTTTGTTTTTCATGCTACGACAATTGACAACCGGGAAAGCTACATCCGCTATAGAGCTGCGCATGCGTCATATAGTTTGCACAACCTGGCCGCGACTTTCATCGTACACGTATATTTGCCCATTTAAAAACAGATTATCATATTTCAGATTTACGCGAGCACCGTTAGAAGAATTCGTTTTGCCGAATTTCCGGAGAAACTTTCTTTTGCTGGCACTGCCTCTGAGAAATTTTCCGATACACTAATACTGGAGCCTTTTAGCTTCTTAGCGTTCGTTAAGATCGTCTGTTTGTCTTTGTACGTTAAAAACATTGTAATAAGCGGTCTAGGTTTGTTGCTTTGGTACCGTCCAAGCCTGTGTGCGCACTCAATCTTCACTGACGAAAATCGTAAACCGGATACGATTTCTTGAACTTTTTTCTCAGAAGCAGTGGGCAATTCACGACTTTAACTGTCCGCGATACCATAAAATATCAAGTTACGTCGCCTGCTGCGGTGTTCCAAGTCATCCACTTTAGCGGATAAATCTTTTACGATACTATGCGTATCTTCAGTTTTCTTTCTGCATTCTGTCACCGCTTCTTTTAAGTTTGTGAACTGGGCTAGTGCGCTTTCCAATGAATCTATTCGTGACTTAAGCTCTTATAAAGCTGTGTTACTTTGATTTTGTGACGTCTCAATAGCCTGTAATTTGGCCTTTATGTCTTTCCGATCATTCAAAATTTGATTTAGTGCCTCTGCCGTAGTCGTACCAGGGTTTAACTCAACGTCACCACACAGAAACAAAAGCAAGAAATAAAAAGCGTATCTGCGTAGTAAAACAAAGCGACGTCTAGTATAACAACAAACAACACGATATTTTAAGTGCGTGCTTGAACTACGGGGCGTGACCGGCATCAAGAATACATAAAAGATGAAACTCTCATTTGAACAACCGCCAACCTGCGTGAGCAGAAGAAAATGCGCAAGTGGCATGGTCATGTTGGTGCCGGCCTCACGCCCCGTTGCTGTAGTGAACCAATCCTGCTTTTGTACTTGGTAGACGCGGCCTTCACCAGCCCAGGATTTGATGATTGGCAGTTGACACTGCCCAAAATGGGTAGCCGGGCACACACCGCAATCATCGTCCTGGCCTCAGTCCTCGGCTCTGCACAGTGTAGTCGCCGATGTATGTCACTCAGTGCTTGCGCTGCCAATACGATGATGCGCATTTACGACGGAGCAGTAGATAACCTGCGTTAGCAGAAGAAAATGCGTGAGTGGCACGTTCATGTTGGTACCGGCCTCATGCTCCAGCTTTTCACGTTGAATATAACTCGCCCATACAGAGAGAGTGCCTGCGTTCTCGAGAAATTGTAGATGATGCTTCCATGAGAAAACTGGAGCAAAATGCAGAAACACGTGTTGAAGAACAGAGAGTAGAGTTGCAATTTAGGTCAGCTCTATGTGGTAATGAGGGTAGTCACGATGACCCAGGCAGAAGGGTTAAAAGTTATGATGAACAAGCAAGACAAAAAGCTGAAGTGATGGAAAGTGAACGCGAAGGCAGTAATGGTCCAGCAGGTCATTGTAAGAAGAATGACGCCGACTGGCGCTCTCTCGCATTTTCGGTTGAACAGGTTGCTTCTCTAAAGGTGTCTGAACGATTGTCGGCGCACCAGCTCAAGCAAGGCGTTCCTGGGAAGGATGAAGTCATTCAGACGTGATTGAACTGGCGCGCCTGGAGGCAACGCTTCCGACTGGCATACAGCTACTGCAGCGTGTATGCTTGTGATTTCACGTTGGGCGTCTAGTGATGCACAGCTTCAGGTTCAGACGAGCTTACGGTCGACAATTCCTCAACCAGCGTCGAATTACTCACTTTTGTCAATTGGTTAGGGCCATTAAACGTCTTGTTTGGGACGCTATAACTTAAGCGTCAAGTTTGATTTCCTGGTGGTTTCTTTTGGATCTTGATTGCGGACCACGGAAGGGTGTTTTATGTGAACAGTTGAAGAAGTTACATGCAATGTAACATTGACTTGATGTGTAGTTCTTTTTTACTTATTAGGGTATATATTGTTACAGTAAAGAAGAGACGCTGCAACGACGAGGCTGGGGATTAAACATATTTAAAACCAGTGGTAATGGTGAAACCGGTTCACCAGCGGTCGAGCAGCGACAACTCTTAGTCTTCCTCGTCAGGCACACACACGCGTCGCCCCCTGGTGTATGAATATACATGCATGTAGCATAACCCCCAGCGGCACAAGCGCTTCTCGGCGCATTTACATGTCAACGTCACTAGGAGAGTTGTAGGGCTTCAAGCGCGCAACATGTACAATATTGGTAGCCTGTTGGGAACATGAAGGCGACGAGGTGACAGGACCAATTTCATATGTTACAGGAATAACCAAACGAAGGACTCGGTATGGCCCTATGTAGCGAGTAAGCATTTTTCTGACAAGCCAACATGACGAGTCGGAAACCAAAGCAAGACCAAGGAACCGGGCGGAAAGTGTTCGTCGCGGTGTCGTTGATCATACAAGCGTCGTTGCTTCTCTTGAGAGGTCAAAAGGCGAGTACGGGTAATTTTGCGTGCATGAGCGGCCCGAGTGGTAGCGTACATGGCATATTCACTGGTCAGTACTCCAGGGGATGTTGTGGCGGTGTCAAGAGGCATTGTTGGTTCTTGGCCAAACAGCAGAAAAAATGGAGTGCAACCGGCAGTGTCGTGGGGCGAATAATAGTAGGCAAATGTGACTTACGGCAAGCGAGATCCCAGTTGGTGTGCTTGGTAGAAACATACTTAGTGGGCATGTCTGTAAGAATTTGATTTAGATGCTTCGTGAGTCCATTGGTTTGCGGATGGTATGACGTATTCAGCTTGTGTCTAGTTTTACAGGACTGCAAGATGTCGGCTATGACCTTCGACAAAAACGTGCAGACACGGTCTGTAAGTAGCTGTCATGGGGCTCCGTGTTGCAAAATCACGTCCTTGAGGAAGAAGTCAGTGACATCTGTGGCGCAGCTTGTTGGGAGAGCTCGTGTGGTGGCATAACGCTCTGCGTAGTCGGTGGCCATGGCTATCCACTTGTTACCCGAGGAAGACAAGGGGAAAGGGCCAAGTAGGTCCAAGCCAACGCTGAAGAACGGTTCTGACGGAATATCAAATGGTTCAAGGCGTCCGGCAGGAAATGTCGATTGTGGTTTGCGGCGCTGACATTTCTTGCAAGCCACAACGTATCTTCTGACTGAGCGTGTAAGCCCTGGCCAAAAGAAGCGTTGGCGTATTCAGTCATAAGTGCGTGACACAACAAGGGGACCAGCAGTTGGAAGGTCATGAAGTTCATGTTTTGGAATGACAAGCAGCAGAGCCAGTCCATCCGGCTCAAAATTTTGGCGGTATATTACACCATCGTGGAGCACAAATGAGCGATGGGACTGACTGGAAGATGGTGATTCCAGGCGTTCCATGATAGCACGCAAGGACGCATCATGGCGCTGCTCGTCACCGTTGCATGTCATTTGTGAACAGAAAAAGACGCAAGGCTTGGTGTCGGTGTCAGGCATAGTGCTCGACTCAGCGACCAGGTAGCGGGACAGGCAGTCTGCGTCCTGATGTAGGTGTCCGGACTTGTACGTCACTGCGTAGGTATACTCTTGGAGTCGCAGAGCCCAGCACCCGAGCCGGCCAGTAGACTTCTTCAGTGACGTAAGCCACCATAGCGCATGATGGTCAGTTATCACAGAGAAATTAGTGCCATATAAATATGGACGGAACTTTGAGACTGCCCAAACAAGAGCAAGACATTCACGCTCCGTGATAGAATGGTTACGCTCAGCAGCTGTGAGGAGGCGGCCAGCGTAGGTGAGAACTCGGTCGTGTCCCCGTTGGCGTTTGGCTAACACGGCTTCAGATTCCGTGACCACTAGATCGAGTCGAACTTACGTCGGAGCGAATGCGTCAAAGTGAGCCGATATGGGTGGAGTTGTCAGTAGCGTGATTAGGTGAGCAAAAGCAGCAGCTCGGTCGGTACCCCACCTAAATTTGACGTATTTCTTTTGAAGCTCTGTGAGGGGTCGAGCGATGGTTGTGAAATCTTTCACAAACCTTCGAAAATAGGAGCAAAGTCCTACAAAACTACGGTTGTCTTTGGCGGGCTGGGGTACAGGAAAACTGGTGAATGCACGAATTTTCTCGGGGTCCGGCTGCGCACCAGAGGCGTCGGTTAGGTGGCCCAACACTAATTTGCCGGCGTTTGAAGCGGCACTTCGACGAGTTCAATTGAAGGCCTGCAGTGTGGAATATATCGAGAATAGCTGACAAACGTTGAAGGTGGGTCTCAAATGTTGGGGAATATACAACGACATCGTCAAGATAACAGAGACAGGTTATCGGACAGCAGCGGTAGCGGTTGGCGTGGGTGGATCTCGTCTAAACGCAAGCCTGATATTTTTGCAGACGATTATCGCTGGACGTTTTTGCGCTACCGGATCAAGTTGCATCGCAACAAACTGCTGCCACTCCGGATCGCCGAGGCACGTGACCCTTACCGAGACACGTGACCTTACCACTGACGGAGCCTACTAAAGGATCGACATCTGGCCAACGGACTCACTCGGGCAGCAGCGGTAGCGGTTGGTGTGGGTGGATCCCGTCTAAACGCACGCCTGATATTCTTGCAGGTTAGTGGAAAGTGTCTGAAATATTATTTTGCATTCTTATTTATCACTCACCACTTCCGCTGCTGCTGCTGTCCTAAAAACTGTTTAAATTGTCTTCACATGTGTATCATTTCCCTCGAGCACAAATGACTGCAAAGGCTTGTTCGTTTTGTAAAACAGCGTTTAGTGATGATGGTGTCATCATGCGATGTGTTGACTGCAGCGGTGACTTCCACATCGGGAAATGTAGCGGCATCGCAGCTAGGTCGCTTAAGACGATGAAATATGCGACTAAAAAGTCACTTAGATGTCCTTCATGTAAGATTGCTCAAGTGAACACTGACACAGCAGGCCAATAAGTGAACCTTTAAACTGAGCTTGCTGAAATAAACAAAAAGCTTTCGCAAATGCAAGCGCTACAAGCAAAGATAAACTTATGTGCTTGCAAGAAACTATGAGAGCATAGAAAGGTCAGTGCAGCATTTGTCTGATACCTACGATCACCTTAAAAATGCTGTAAATCGGCAGGAACAAGGTATTGGTGAATTAGGCCGTTGAATAGAGGCTGTTGAACAGTCGCAAGACGAGACAGTGCTTTTAAAATCAAAAGAACAAATGGACACTCTAGAACAGTACATCCGCAGACAGAACATGGAAATTCATGGTCTGGCTCAACGAGAAGGAGAGAACCTGCTAACAGAAATAAATAAGATTGCCGCGCAGCTTGACCTGCCATCACTATCTGAAAAAGATATTGACGGAATGCACCGTCTGCGTGCAAAAGAGGGTAGGGACCCTGTCGTTCTTGTGCGCTTTGCCACAAGAACATTAAAAACTGCGTGGTTCGAAAAGAAGAAAAATATCGGGAGCAAAAACACAGGCTATTAAATTCGTTGATAACCTGACTCCTACAAACAAGCGGTTACTATGGCTTGCGAAAACCGGGCAAGACAATTGAACTATCAATTCATTTGGAGTTCAGAGGGAACTATCTTTGTGCGCAAGCAGCCGAATGCTAGCGCAATAAGGCTGGCCACGGAAAGTGACTTAGAAAAAATTATTTGAGATTATAAAACGCCGCCAACTTCCACAAATATGGAATCCTATCACAGTGCTGCATCTTTTTACAACTTGGTAGCGAAGAATAGCTGTTTTGTGACAAAGGGCTTACACGGTTCCATGTGAATATGCAAAGTTTAAGAAATAAGCAAGTTGACGTGGAGGCATCCTTATCGCAACTAAATTGTTGCTTTGACTTCCTAGCCTTTTCAGAAACGTGGTACGTGGCTGAGCGTGACGTCATACATTTCTCGGGTTATAAGCACATTTCAGTTTATCGTTCCAGAAAACGAGGCGGTGGCGTTTCTCTGTATGCTAGCGAATGCCATGGTTGCGAAATCTTGCCTGAATTCACGTGTGTGACCGATGATTTTGAGTGTGTTGCTGTAGTTTCTAGAAACATTCTGGTTGTTTCGGGCGACCGCCCACCGCAAGGTGCTCTAACAGAATTACTTCATCATATGGACTCAGGGCTTGAACTTGCTAACATGAAGAAATTCCATTCGATAATTGTTGGTGATTTCAATGTTGACTTACTTTCAAAAAATGATGAAAGTATCCAACTTATTGAAAACTATGTTAACAAATAGTTGTGAAAACCTTATAGAACTTCCTACGCGGAAAACCCCGAGTTCAAAAACATTGATTGATTTATGTTTTACTTCTTTCACAAAAAACGAAACATCTTGTGGAGTGCTAAGCTCTGGCATAAGTGATCATTTGCCGATATTTGCTGCGTTACCATTCTCTAAGCGCATTGATAGAAATCACAACTTCAAGCGTGGTATAAATTGTCGACGTATACAGATATTTCAAACGTTACTTTCTAATGCAGATTGGTCTGATGTTTATGCTGAAGGAAACCCTTTAGCATCGTATGATCTATTTGTGTCCAAAGTTAAAGAAATATACAATGTAGCATTTCCTATCTCCCCTGGGGTCCGGCCAAAAAAGAGCTAAAAGGAATGGGTAAATCATGGTTTTTATAAACAGATTCAACACAGAGACAAATTATTCAGTCATCTCTCAAGACAAGAGACCCCCAAATATTAAAAGAATTCAAACAAGTCCGGAACAAACTCAACAGTGATCTGAAGAAAGCAAAATATGAAAACTTACGCGTAAAATTGAAACTTCCATGAGTGATGGTCGTCAAATGTGGAACATATTGTCACGGGGTCGTGACGTGGCCGAAGACAGGAAACTTCGTGTTGGTATTTAACTGTTTATTTAAGCGAACCTGTGCCCGGTAAACGGAAAGTCCAATTACAGCAGCAGTCTCGCACAGATTGCAGTCTCGGACTGATAGCGGCGAACGGAGCGTCGGCCTTCGATCAACAACTGACAAGCGGCGAAGCTCGTCGGCATTTATACTCTTGCCGTCGAATGTTCTAGCGTTATCGCTGGCGGTGGCGTAGCTTCCAGAACAATCTGTACCGTTCGCACAGTGGGCGTGATCTTATCAAAATGATCTACTACAGTCCGGAACCTTCTAGAAAACTGCAGGCGCGGTTTGCGCTGACAATCATGCGGTGTTTTCGGACGATAACAAAAACTTGGGAAATGGAACGTGGCATTGCCCCCCTATGAAAAAAGGCATCGTCCCGATGCTTTAACCAAATATGAAAGTACAATATTAATGCAAGAAAGTACATAGAATAAATTACGATACAACAATAATACAAAAAAACACTAGTTCAGTTTGTTAACGCGCATGAAACGGCTTGAGGCGCGCGACATGGACGACTTCAGGTCGCGATCGGCGTCGTTGAGAGTTCGTGATGCCGTCGGGAACAACCTCGTAATCAAGTGGGCCGAGCCGTCGAACCAACCTGTACGGTCCGAAATACCGTCGCAGAAGCTTTTCACTTAGTCCACGTCGGCGTATCGGCGTCCACACCCAAACACGTTCACCGGGCTGGTATTCCACGAAGCGTCGTCGAAGGTTGTAACGGTGGCTGTCGGTCGTCTGTTGATTCTTGATACGGAGACGCGCAAGTTGTCGGGCTTCTTCGGCGCGTTGAAGGTACTCGCTCACATCGAGGTTTTCTTCGTCGGTGACGGTGGGTAACATGGCATCGAGCGTCGTTGCCGGGCTCCTTCCGTAGACCAATTTGTATGGAGATATCTGCGTCGTCTCCTGCACCGCCGTGTTGTATGCGAAGGTCACATACGGAAGAATGGCGTCCCATGTCTTGTGTTCGACATCGACGTACATTGACAGCATGTCGGCGATCGTCTTGTTAAGCCGCTCGGTGAGGCCGTTGGTCTGTGGGTGGTACGCTGTCGTCCGGCGGTGGTTTGTTTGGCTGTATGCCAAGATTGCTTGAGTTAAGTCGGCAGTGAATGCCGTTCCTCTGTCGGTGATAAGGACCTCTGGGGCGCCATGACGTAGGACGATATTTTCGACGAAGAATTTAGCTACCTCGGATGCACTGCCTTTTGGCAGGGCTTTTGTCTCGGCGTAGCGGGTGAGGCAGTCGGTAGCTACCACGATCCACTTGTTTCCGAAAGTCGACGTCGGGAACGGCCCCAGTAGGTCCATACCAATCTGCTGGAAAGGTCGGCAAGGTGGATCAATTGGCTGCAGAAGTCCCGCTGGCCTTGTCGGCGGTGTTTTCCGTCGTTGACAGTCCCGGCATGTTCTCGCATAAGGAGTTACGTCGGTGGTAAGACGTGGTCAGTAGTATCTTTCTTGTATCCTCGCGAGCGGGCGAGAAACACCGAGGTGCCCTGCCGTCGGATCGTCGTGAAGGGCCTGCAGCAGTTCTGGTCGCTGAGCTGAAGGCACCACGAGAAGGTACTTAGCTCGAAGCGGTGAAAAGTTTTTCTTTTGTAGAAGACCGTTTCGTAGAAAGAACGACGCAAGTGCGCGCTTGGATACCTTTGGGACTTCGGCGGTCCTGCCTTCGAGGTATTCTATTAGGGCCTTAAGTTCCGGGTCGGCCCTCTGTCGTTCAGCGAAGTCGTCGGTAGTTATCGTTCCTAAGAAGTAGTCGTCATCCGGGTCGTCGGGTAGCGGTTGGTCGACAGGCGCACGAGAGAGACAGTCGGCGTCGGAGTGTTTTTTGCCGGACTTGTAAATGACAGTAATGTCATATTCTTGAAGTCTCAGGCTCCATCGTGCGAGGCGACCTGAGGGGTCCTTCAAGGTGGCTAGCCAACACAATGCGTGGTGGTCGCTCACAACTTTGAAGGGCCTGCCGTAGAGGTAGGGGCGAAATTTCAACGTAGCCCAGATGATGGCGAGGCACTCCTTTTCTGTTGTGGAATAATTTGCTTCTGCTTTGGATAGCGATCGGCTGGCATAACTAATAACCTTTTCAAGTCCGTCAGCCCTCTGCACAAGAATGGCGCCAAGACCTACGCTGCTTGCGTCAGTATGTATTTCTGTCTCGGCGAATTCGTCGAAATGGGCAAGTAACGGAGGCGTCTGGAGGCGATGTTTAAGCTACTGGAAAGCGTGTTCCTGCGGCGCTTCCCACTTAAACTCAACGTCGGCCTTGGTAAGGTTAGTGAGAGGATCGGCGATGCGGGCGAAGTTTTTCACGAACCACCTATAATAGGCACACAGGCCCAGAAATCGGCGCACGGCTTTCTTGTCAGTGGGCGGCGGGAAGTCGGCGATGGCGGCTGTTTTCCGTGGATCGGGACGAACTCCAGACTTGCTGATAACGTGCCCCAGAAACAAGAGCTCCTCATACGCAAATCTGCACTTCTCTGGCTTCAGTTTGAGTCCGGAAGTCTTGATGGCTTGAAGTACAGCTTCAAGGCGCCGAAGATGCTCGTCGAAACTCGAGGAAAACACGACGACGTCGTCCAGGTACACAAGGCAAGTCTGCCACTTCAATCCTGCCAGTACTGTATCCATAACACGTTGAAACGTTGCAGGCGCTGAGCAAAGGCCGAAGGGCATCACCTTAAACTCGAAGAGGCCGTCCGGTGTTATAAACGCCGTCTTCTCTCGGTCTCTTTCGTCGACTTCGATTTGCCAATAGCCAGTCTTGAGGTCCATTGACGAAAAGTACTTGGCGTTATGGAGCCGATCAAGTGCGTCGTGTATTCGTGGGAGGGGATACACGTCCTTTCTTGTGATTTTGTTCAGGCGGCGATAATCGACGCAGAAACGTAGGGTCCCATCCTTTTTCTTCACTAACACCACTGGGGATGCCCATGGACTCTTGGACGGCTGGATAATGTCATCCCGCAGCATTTCATCAACTTGTCTCTTCATGGCCTCACGTTCTCGCGTCGAAACCCTGTACGGACTCTGACGGAGTGGTCTGGCATTTTCTTCGGTTATGATGCGATGTTTCGTGATTGGGGTCTGCCGAATTTTTGATGACGACGAAAAGCAATCTTCGTATTGCAGGAGCAGGGCCTTGAGCTGTTCTTGCTTATCATTCGGAAGTCTGGGATTGACGTCGAAAGCTATGGGAGGGGCTTGGTTCCTCTGAGCAGGTTCCGCAGAATCGGCGAGGGCGAAAGCACTGGTGGCTTCGACAATTTCTTCGATGTATGCGACCGTTGTCCCTTTGTTCACATGTTTGTACTCATTGCTGAAATTCGTGAGCAAAACCGTTGCTCTGCCTCCCCGCAGCTCTGCAATTCCTCTTGCGACGCAAATATTTCGGGTGACCAACAGATGCTGACTGCCTTCAACGACGCCTTCCAAGTCAGGTGATTTAGGAGCGCCGACTGAAATAATGACGCTTGAGCGAGGCGGAATGGTGACTTGTTCTTCCAGCACATTCAAGGCATGGTGTCCTGACGGCATGCGCGGTGGCAGTGCTTCTTCTGTGGATAACGTTATCGACTTTGTTTTTAGGTTGATGACAGCACCATGGAGGCATAAGAAGTCCATGCCAAGGATGACATCTCTCGAGCAACGCTGTAGGACTACGAAGTCTGTAGGATAAATACGGCCGTTAATGGTGACTCTCGCTGTGCAGATTCCTGCAGGCGTTACGAGATGACCTCCGGCTGTGCGGATTTCAGGGCCTTTCCAAGCTGTCCTAACTTTCTTTAACTTCGCGGCGAACGACCCACTGATGACAGAATAGTCGGCTCCAGTATCGACGAGAGCGGTCACACTGTGGCCGTCGATAAGAACGTCGAGGTCGCTAGTTCGCCGTCTCGCATTACAGTTAGGGCGTGGCGTCGGGTCACGGCTGCATCGGCTTGTTCTGCTGCTTCCATGTTGCGTCGTCAGGCCACCTTCGGTTGAGCTTTCGCCGTCAGGGCTTTGCCTGGTTGGCGTTGTGTTCGGAAAGCTCCGTCGCGGCGTCGTCGTCGTCGGAGGATCTTCGGTAGTTCGTCGCACAGCAACCGCACCTCCACCGGTTGCTGCCCTTAGTTTCCCAGATACGGGCTAGGAGACCGGCCCCGCGTTGGGCCAGAGTACTGCCGGTGGTGCGGTGACGTGCGGCGGCTGGGCGACGAGGAACGCGAAGGGCTTCGTGGTGTCCACCGAGTTCCTGTCAGGTAGTCGGCGATGTCACGTGGTCGTTCTCCTGGCTGTGGACGCGGTGCATTGACGGCGAAGCCACGCAGTCCCATCTGTCGGTACTGGCAACGGCGGTATGTGTGTCCGGCCTCGCCGCAGTGGTAGCAGAGCGGGCGATGGTCAGGGGTGCGCCAGACGTCAGTCTTCCTCGGTGCACTGCGCTGGGCTGCTGGCGAACGGTATGACGTCGGTGGGGGTGGTGGCGGCGGTGGCGTCTGTCGACCGAAGTGCGACGGGGCGGCGTTTTGGCGTGGACGGGGAGGAGCGTTGTGGCGCAGTGCAGCGGCGTAGCTCATAGCTTCCGGCTCGGGCAGCGGTGCGTGGGGAAGTTGAAGCGATTGCCGAACTTCTTCTCGCACAATGTCGGCGATTGAATCCACTTGAGGCTGCGCCGAAGGCAACAGCTTGCGCAGCTCTTCCCGCACGATCGCTCGGATCGTTTCACGCAGGTCTCCGGAGTTACTGGCTTGAGCAGCAGCGCAGTCTGCAGTCAGGCGACGATTATACTGTCTAGTGCGCATGTCCAGTGTCTTTTCGATCGTGGTCGCTTCGGCTACAAATTCTTGGACGGTTTTCGGCGGGTTTCTCATCAGTCCCGCGAAGAGCTCCTGTTTGATCCCTCGCATAAGGAAACGAACTTTTTTCTCCTCAGGCATGTCTGGGTCAGCGTGACGGAATAGTCGGGTCATTTCTTCTGTGAAAATGGTGACATTTTCATTTGGTAGTTGAACCCGAGTCTCTAATAAAGCAGCGGCCCTCTCTTTGCGAGCGACGCTCGCGAACGTTTGCAGGAATGCGCCGCAGAAAACATCCCACGTTCGGAGCGTGGACTCCCGATTTTCAAGCCAAGTCCTTGCGGTGTCTTCCAAATAGAAGAACACACGACGCAGCTTTTCGTCATGATCCCAGTGGTTGAGGGCGGCCACACGGTCGTATGTCTCCAGCCAGGACTCCGGGTCTTCGAACGATGACCCATGGAAAATTGGTGGTTCCCTGGGTTGATGCATGACCATCGTGGGCTGGGACGCTGCGGTTGTCATGGTCGCTGCAGTCGCGGTCATGGCCTTCGTCTTCCGCGCCTTGTCTGGTAGAAGCCCGTACTCCGGTGGTAGCCCTTGCTGTCGGCGGCTTGTTCGCTGCTCCTGGTTGGCGTCGGTGTCTTCTCCGCGACGTGGGCTGGGTTCACGGCTTGACGGGGGCGTCCGGTACATGAACGAAGCAGCACCTCCACCAGATGTCACGGGGTCGTGACGTGGCCGAAGACAGGAAACTTCGTGTTGGTATTTAACTGTTTATTTGGGCGAACCTGTGCCCGGTAAACGGAAAGTCCAATTACAGCAGCAGTCTCGCACAGATTGCAGTCTCGGACTGATAGCGGCGAACGGAGCGTCGGCCTTCGATCAACAACTGACAAGCGGCGAAGCTCGTCGGCATTTATACTCTTGCCGTCGAATGTTCTAGCGTTATCGCTGGCGGTGGCGTAGCTTCCAGAACAATCTGTACCGTTCGCACAGTGGGCGTGATCTTATAAAAATGATCTACTACAGTCCGGAACCTTCTAGAAAACTGCAGGCGCGGTTTGCGCTGACAATCATGCGGTGTTTTCGGACGATAACAAAAACTTGGGAAATGGAACGTGGCAATATTTTATCGGGTTCGTTCGCAATAAAACAACACTATATCGTTAGATGACGTCGTTTTGGTGGTTTCACGACGCTACCTAGCTTAACCTAACCTAACCTAACCTTCACACTTCTATCGTTAGAAAACGTTTTACTCGCTACTTTACAATGCTTTCTGCAACATTACGACGGTTTCATGCGCTTTCACATTAGATATCGCTGTTTCCGACTTGTAATGGTGAAAAACACTGCATCTCACTAGGTGACAGCGTTTAATGCGGTTTTATGACGGTTCATATCTTAACCTAACCAAACCTTCGCACTTGTATCTAAAACGCTCTATTACACTGTTCCTTCACAATTACGATATTTGCATGACCTCACAGTTTTTCACCAACTTAGTACAGTACAGAACGCTGTATCTCGCTCAATGACATCGTTCTTTAAGGTTTCACGATGCTTGCATGCGCTTTCATAGCAGTTTCGCACTTGTAACGGTACAAGACGCAGTATCTGGCTTGTTCATGCTGTTTTGTGTGCTTTCACAATATTTCACCTATCGCAGGTTCGTACTCGCAATAAAACAACACTATCTCGTTAGATGACGTCGTTTTTGGTGGTTTCACGACGCTACCTAGCTTAACCTAACCTAACCTAACCTAACCTAACCTTCACACTTCTATCGTTAGAAAACGTTTTACTCGCTACTTTACAATGCTTTCTGCAACATTACGACGGTTTCATGCGCTTTCACATTAGATATCGCTGTTTCCGACTTGTAATGGTGAAAAACACTGCATCTCACTAGGTGACAGCGTTTAATGCGGTTTTATGACGGTTCATATCTTAACCTAACCAAACCTTCGCACTTGTATCTAAAAACGCTCTATTACACTGTTTCCTTCACAATTACGATATTTGCATGACCTCACAGTTTTTCACCAACTTAGTACAGTACAGAACGCTGTATCTCGCTCAATGACATCGTTCTTTAAGGTTTCACGATGCTTGCATGCGCTTTCATAGCAGTTTCGCACTTGTAACGGTACAAGACGCAGTATCTGGCTTGTTCATGCCGTTTTGTGTGCTTTCACAATATTTCACCTATCGCAGGTTCGTACTCGCAATAAAACAACACTATCTCGTTAGATGACGTCGTTTTTGGTGGTTTCACGACGCTACCTAGCTTAAACTAACTAACCTAACCTAACCTAACCTTCGACACTTCTATCGTTAGAAAACGTTTTACTCGCTACTTTACAATGCTTTCTGCAACATTACGACGGTTTCATGCGCTTTCACATTAGATATCGCTGTTTCCGACTTGTAATGGTGAAAAACACTGCATCTCACTAGGTGACAGCGTTTAATGCGGTTTTATGACGGTTCATACTTAACCTAACCAAACCTTCGCACTTGTATCTAAAAACGCTCTTTACACTGTTTCCTTCACAATTACGATATTTGCATGACCTCACAGTTTTTCACCAACTTAGTACAGTACAGAACGCTGTATCTCGCTCAATGACATCGTTCTTTAAGGTTTCACGATGCTTGCATGCGCTTTCATAGCAGTTTCGCACTTGTAACGGTACAAGACGCAGTATCTGGCTTGTTCATGCTGTTTTGTGTGCTTTCACAATATTTCACCTATCGCAGGTTCGTACTCGCAATAAAACAACACTATCTCGTTAGATGACGTCGTTTTTGGTGGTTTCACGACGCTACCTAGCTTAAACTAACCTAACCTAACCTAACCTAACCTTCGACACTTCTATCGTTAGAAAACGTTTTACTCGCTACTTTACAATGCTTTCTGCAACATTACGACGGTTTCATGCGCTTTCACATTAGATATCGCTGTTTCCGACTTGTAATGGTGAAAAACACTGCATCTCACTAGGTGACAGCGTTTAATGCGGTTTTATGACGGTTCATATCTTAACCTAACCAAACCTTCGCACTTGTATCTAAAAACGCTCTATTACACTGTTTCCTTCACAATTACGATATTTGCATGACCTCACAGTTTTTCACCAACTTAGTACAGTACAGAACGCTGTATCTCGCTCAATGACATCGTTCTTTAAGGTTTCACGATGCTTGCATGCGCTTTCATAGCAGTTTCGCACTTGTAACGGTACAAGACGCAGTATCTGGCTTGTTCATGCCGTTTTGTGTGCTTTCACAATATTTCACCTATCGCAGGTTCGTACTCGCAATAAAACAACACTATCTCGTTAGATGACGTCGTTTTTGGTGGTTTCACGACGCTACCTAGCTTAAACTAACCTAACCTAACCTAACCTAACCTTCGCACTTCTATCGTTAGAAAACGTTTTACTCGCTACTTTACAATGCTTTCTGCAACATTACGACGGTTTCATGCGCTTTCACATTAGATATCGCTGTTTCCGACTTGTAATGGTGAAAAACACTGCATCTCACTAGGTGACAGCGTTTAATGCGGTTTTATGACGGTTCATATCTTAACCTAACCAAACCTTCGCACTTGTATCTAAAACGCTCTATTACACTGTTTCCTTCACAATTACGATATTTGCATGACCTCACAGTTTTTCACCAACTTAGTACAGTACAGAACGCTGTATCTCGCTCAATGACATCGTTCTTTAAGGTTTCACGATGCTTGCATGCGCTTTCATAGCAGGTTTCGCACTGGTAACGGTACAACACGCAGTATTGGCTTGTTCATGCCGTTTGTGTGCTTTCACAATATTTCACCTATCGCAGGTTCGTACTCGCAATAAAAGAACACTATCTCGTAGATGACGGCGTTTTTGGTGGTTTCACGACGCTACTAGCTTAAACTAACCTAACCTAACCTAACTAACCAAACCACCTAACCTAACCTTCACCACTTCTATCGTTAGAAAACGTTTACTCGATACTTTACAATGCTTCTGGCAACATACGACGGTTTCATGCGCTTTTGATTAGATATCGCTGTTTCCGACTTGTAATGTGAAAAACACTGCATCTCACTAGGTGACAGCGTTATGCGGTTTAATGACGTTCATATCTTAACCTAACCAAACTTTTGCACTTGTATCTAAAAACGCTCTATTGGTCTGTTTGTCTTCACAACTTGGGAGCCGACTAGCCAACACACAATGTTTATTTCAACTAGCAATACAACGGAATGAATCCCCGCACACCCGCGGCGGTCTTATATCTAACACAGAACTTAACAGTGACGTCAGAGAGCCAGACACTTCCATGTGCATCTTATCTTATACACGACACGCGCTCTATCTTGGGTAGTATTACACAACACTCCTTCCCCCCCCCAAGTGTTTTTAGTACCGATCCGGCGGTCGTCTTTGCCGGGTGCTGCGTCGAAGTTCCGGAAGTTCCGGTGGGGAAGATTGAGTCTCGCCCCCGCCGCCGTCCCCACCAGCAGATGAAGGGCCCGGTAGATTGACCGGTTCTTTGTTTGTATCTTCTGCCTGCTCCTCGACTTGATCGGGGTCGGCCGTCTCTCGTGCGCCCTCGATGAGTACAGGGGCACCTAAAGACCTGCGAGGCACAACGTCTTGGGTGCATGCGGGAAGTTCGTAGTTTGCAGACGGCACCTGAACCGAAGGTGGGAAACACTCCTGGAATGTTCGTGGTCTCATATGATCAACATGCACGTACCTCTCCTCGTTCCCTATCCCTATCACATAAGTGCTTAAACTCTCGCGTTTTTTACCTTACCGCTCAACCACTCTCCTTCCCCGGGGCGCAGTCCTTGTACGAGGACGTCTTCCCCTTCCTCGAAGTCTCTCCAAGCTCCACGTCGCCGATTGGCTGCCTGCCTTGTTCGCTCTAGCTTTTCTTTCATCCTTTGCTCGATATCTGGATGGAGAAAGCTCAACCTGGTTCTAGGTTTCCACGATAAGAACAGCTGGGCCGGCGTCTCTTCAGTAACACCTGTTGGCGTGTTCCTATAATTGAATAGGAATTGGTCGATCCGCTGCTGGAGAGACTTCATCCGCCCATTCTTCTGCTCGTCCATGACCTGCTTAAGAAGATTTTTCTTTAACGTCTGTACACAACGCTCTGCGCTGCCATTCGATGCCGGGTGATAAGGCGGCGATTTAGTGTGCCGGATGCCATTACGACTCATGAACGTCTCGAAAAGTTCCGAAGTAAATTGGGGCCCATTGTCTGTTACCACTTCTTCCGGTAATCCGTACGCGGCAAATACGGTGCGCAATTTCTCTATTGTCTTTTCGCTATTAGTTGACCTCATCAGAAACACTTCAACCCACTTGGAGTACGAATCAACAAGTACTAGGAACCAATGCTGGTCTCGATGCGCAAAATCTAAGTGCACACGCTCCCACCGGCGCCCCGCCACTCCCCATGACATCACCGGAACCTTGGGCGCCGCATTTTGCGTCAACTGGCATGTTACACATTCTTTAACTTTTTGCTCAACATCCGACGTAAGGCGAGGCCACCATACGTGGCTTCTAGACAGCATTTTCATACGTGCCATTCCAGGATGGCCCTCGTGCAACAGTGATAGCACTTTGTCGCGGAGAGACAATGGTACTATCACCCGGTTTCCCCACGTCACACATTCTCTGTCAACAGAAAGCTCGTGGCGTCGCACAAATAAGGCGCCAGTGCATCGTCAGACACTTTTGAAGGCCAACCGCTCTGCGTGTAAAACAACACTTTTGACAACAGGCTGTCTGTTCTCGTTTCCCTTCTGATGTGTTCTGCGGAGAGTGGGAGCTCGTCTAGCATCGAAAAGCCGATGTACTCCGACACGTCATCAGAGTTCCGAAGCGGTAGGCGCGATAGTGCGTCTGCATTGCCTATATCGCGTGATTTGCGATAAACCCATTTGTACTCATACGCAGCAATCTGCAGAGCCCATCGCTGCACGCGTGCCGCTGACATCGCAGGAATCGGCCTATCTTCTCCCAATAATCCCGCCAAGGGCTGATGGTCTGAGTATATTACAAATTTTCGCCCAAAAAGGTACTTGTGAAACTTCTTTAACCCGTACACGACAGCCAGTGCTTCTTTTTCAATATGGGCGTACGCCTGCTCTGTTTTAGTGAGCGTTCTAGAGGCAAAAGCGATTGGCCTTTCTTCTGATCCTACCTTGTGAAAAAGGACTGCGCCTAAACCATACGCAGATGCGTCACAAACGAGCCCTAGCTCCCTTGAAGGGTTATAGTAGGTGAGTACGGACGTGCTCAGCAACCAGCTCTTGGATGCTTTGAAGGCTTTTTCGGCGACCTCCGTCCATTCCCACTTGGCATTCACAGCTAGCAAGTCATGCAATGGCTTAAGTTGTGCTGACATGTTCGGTACGAACTTCCCATAGAAATTTAACAAGCCTAGGTAAGCCCTCACTCATTCTTGTTCTTTGGAGTCGGTGCTTCTTTTATAGCACGCACCTTGTCCTCTGAAGGGCGGATTCCGCTTTCCCCAATCACGTGCCCCAAATAAGTCACAGACTTCTCAAAAAACTTGCATTTTTCTTTCCGCAATTTCACCCCTCGTTCCTGGAACCTTGTCAGCACAGCTTCCACCCTATCATAACACTCTTCCATCGTTTCCCCCGCTATTAACACATCATCAAGATAACATGACACTCTGTCCCACCCCTTCAGCATATCATCCATTACCGCTTGGAAAATGGATGGAGCACTTGTTATACCGTACGGCATACGTGTATATTGAAAAAGGCCTAGGTGGGTGTTGACAGTGACCAAGGGTTGCGACTCGGGGTGCAGCTGCAACTGTTGGTACGCTGTCGACAGGTCAAGGACAGTAAACCACTTGCATCCATGCAGCGCTACAAACGTATCTTCCATTGTTGGCAGAGGGTAATAATCAGTTCTCAGACAACGGTTTAGGGTCACTTTGTAGTCTCCGCATATTCGCACTTTGTTGTTTGCCTTGGGGACAACTACTAGAGGCGTTGCCCATTCACTGTGTTTTACTGGAACCAGTACTCCAGATTCCACTAGCGACTGCAACTCCGACGCTACCGCGTTCCGGAGTGCGAATGGCACAGGCCGATGCTTGCAGAAAACAGGCGTACAGCTGTCTTTTAGCACCAGTTTGACCGACGTGTCAGCTATCAGTCCTAGTGATTGATTAAACACTTCCGAAAATTTTTCGATGAGTGCGGCTGATCTATCATGTGTGTTTGCTTTATCAAAGTTGATATTACACACGCTTGCCCAATTCAGCTTCAAAGCCTCTAGCCAGTTGGCGGCCCAACAACAAAGTGTCACAATTTTTTTTCCGTCCGGACTACAATCAACGGCAAGGTCTCGGTTTGCCCGTCGTGCTCTACATGCACCGTCAACTTTCCGGCCACTGCTAGTGTGGAACCGCCATATGTTTTTAACCGTAAACTACATCTTCTAGGGGTACATTCGGCCAATACTGTCTGTACATTTTTTTCTGGCACAATAGACACAGAGGCTCCGGTATCAACCTGCATCGTGACATTCCTGCCTGCGATCTTAACTTTCACACAGCGTAGCCACCGTGACTACTCCGACATGAAAAAATATGACTAAGCAAGACCTCGTTCTCACCACTTTATCATCCCAGTCACCAGAGTCTTCTAAGCCAGTACCATCGATGAGAGAATGCACCGAACCGTGGCGTTGTTCTGCAGACCCTTGCCAGGTGTCCCACCTTTTTGCAGGCACGACATCGATATTTGCGAAAAGGGCAGGTGGTGGCGTCATGCGCTGCTCCGCACCGCGGAACAGTCCGTCGCCTCGGCATGCCGCTCCCGCGTTACCGCTCACGCCCCTTTTCGTACCTGTGGACCGTTGGGGGTGGTGTGGTCGCACCAAGTTCACGTCACCGAGTTCTTTGGGGTGAATTTTTCTGGTTTCTGTGCGAGCGAGTTCCCCCACTTTTCGCCAGGTCATAGGCAGCTTGAAACGTCGGGTACTCTTCTTAAGCAGCTCTGCTTGTGCCGTTTCATCTCTCAGTCCGGCCACGAACCGATCCCGCAGGGCGTCATCCAGAATTGCCCGAACTCGCACGATCCAGCCAGCCTTTTAATTCTAACGCAATGCGGCAACTGACTCATTTTCCCCGCTGCGACCGACGGTTGAACCGGAATCTTTCCGCTATCACCAAAGGCTTCGGGGAATAGTACCCTTTCAGTATTTGGAGCAGTTCGTCGTACGTTTTCTCTTCCGGCTTGGTCGGGGCCATAAATTTTTCAACGTGCGGTAGGCCTGTTTTCCAATGGCGGTGACAAAGACTGACACCTTCAAGTCTTCACTGACCTGGGTCGCCCCGGACGTAATGTTCAAAGCGTTCCGCATATGAGTCGAAGTCTTCGTCTCCCTCTTCCGTGAACGGCTCAAACCGGCCAAAGGAAGCCATGTCGTGGTAATCCACCAGGACGCTTTCCGCTCCTAGAATACTGGTGCCGTGACGTGAGCTACAGCCGAGGCCCGGCTAACGTGCCCGAGTATGATCCCATCCTCGTCGCCACTGTATGTCTCACAACTTGGGAGCCGACTAGCCAACACACATATGTTTATTTCAACTAGCAATACAACGGAATGAAATCCCCGCACACCCGCGGCGGTCTTATATCTAACACAGAACTTAACAGTGACGTCAGAGAGCCAGACACTTTCCATGTGCATCTTATCTTATAC